>JAOEHY010001474.1:0-43416 GCA_025447955.1 Psilopsiagon aurifrons
TGTCCCTGCCCATGGCAGGGGGTTGGAACTGGATGATCTTAAGGTCCTTTCCAACCCTGACTATTCTATGATTCTATCCCCCTGGCACACAGAGAAATGGATATTTATGGAAAGCATAACTTGCAACAGAATAATTAGCAATAAATTTATGAATGGGTCAGGGCTCTCCATCGGAAGAGCAGTTTAAAATAATTAGTTATTCCTTTAGCACTCTTGTGACCAGCTTGTGCTGTACTTTGTCAGTTTAATTATGCTCACACCAGGATGCAAGCCTAGCAGAATATGTGTATATTTAGTTTCCCATTATATATGGGCTCATGATAAGAACTATGAAGACAAAGGCAGTGGCTACAGCACTAGATAATGTGGTTTCATGATAAATACAACCAGGTTTACAGTTTATTCTGCCTTGATATCTCAGACATGGTTTCCATATCCTTTGAATCCATGTGAAACAGAAGCAAGTTTTCTCTAAAATGAGACAAGCAACTTGTAACACCCAACTGATGTTTTAGGTGAAATAACTTCAGACACATTTTTATGCTGTGAACAAACAATCTTTTAATAGCACAAAAAAAGGGGTAGCATTTCAAGCGTGGGATGTGTTGGTATTAATCTAAAGTGATCGATTTGTAGGTTTAGCGCGTTAACTGAGACTGCTGGCAAACACTGCAACGTTGCTGTAGCGTGTCAGTGCTGTAGCGTGCAGAAACATCTCCTTTTTGGTTCATTAGGGTTTATTTCTTGAAAGAATTATAGCTTGGCATTTCACAACAGACTGCAGTGGAAACACGGAGGATCTAGAGGAAAGCCCGTCTTGTTTTGTGCTTTAGGAACATGTTTGTGTCACCCATCATGGGTGTTGTGAATGAACTTGCTGTCGCAGGCGTTTCGTTACAGATTCCTTTTTACTAACAGTCCTAAATTGTAACTTCTCATTTTAATACAGTACTTTATTCCTACTCACTGTAGAGATTAAAGAGTAGAGTACAGAGAAAGCTTCTGTAATGGTTGGTATGAAACTCATTTCTTGTAACACCTGGACTTGTGCTCAGGGGCATTGATACTGTGAATTTATAAAGTCTAAATCTCAGCTGGCCTTTGGTCTTTGGCATCTTTATTTCTTGCTGCATGGGTCTCCAAAGGTTAGGCACTTGCTGTGTTGTGAGAAGGAAAATGATACAGGACACCAGTGTTATAATCCTTTCCATGTTACTGTGGGTATGACTTCTAACTTCGTATGTGTTTCAGTTATTGATCCCATTTTGGGTGTGCATTTTATTGATTGTGCAAGTGCTCATCCGCTTTGGGAAGGGCATCCCTGCAAAGTAAAGTACTGTGGATCAGTCCTTGGTGAAATAGAGAATTACTTGCTTTGAAATCAGTGGGACAAAGCCAATTTGCAGCTGACAGTGTTCTTTCAAACCACATTTCAGATGGTAAGGGGTGTTGTTTGGGGTTTTTCTTGAATCAGTCACATCCTTCATCAGTAACTGATGCCTGATATGATGAGAGAAAGGCCAGTGTATTTAAATAATCATTTGTAGTTTCACATGGCAGAGGATGGAGCACAGGTATGTGTAGGATAAAGCCCTGTTGAGTAATCCAGCTCCTCCGCTGCGGTTTGACTTCTTTAACTTGCCATAGTGGTGTTCCAGAATTTCATTTCCATGGCATGGCTCCATGCATACACTTGTGGAGAGGCTGCTGGCCAGCCCAGGGTGCTCAGTGAGCTGCGTTGGGGGACTAGGCAGAGCATGGCTGGTCCCTCTGTAGCAGTAGGAGTGCGTCAGAGCTGTGCTGCTGTGGTTCACTACAAAGTTCCTGCTGCCTCCTGCTTCAGTGAAGTGTTTTTATGAGCAGAAATCGATTTCTTTCGAGGGCATGCTTCTCATACGTGAAGTAGTCTGAAAGCTTTTTTCCTGTACCAACTGCTTGATAGTTCAGAGAGGATATTGCTCAAACTGTCCACTCACGATGGTAACAGATGCCAGCAAATGCGCGTCTGTTTAAAATGACTGCTGATGTTTTTTACCCTCATACACAGAAATGCTGTTTGTGTGTTTTGCTCTCTCCACTGCCCTGGCTGCTGCCCCAACAGGTCTCAGTGTAAGGAAAGACAAAGTGGGAGACAAAATGGCATGAAACAATTTCTAAATTCCATGGCCTGACTGTGTCTCCAAGGCAGAAATTAGGAAACTCCTGGGGGATTGTCCCTATAGATAATACTTCGCATGTAATTACCTCTCTAAATCACAGCATATCTGCTCCCCTCCTCCGGACTAATCCCTGGAGTCAGTCGCAGAAGGATAACACATTTCTACAGCATATCAGCTGTGCTGTGGAAGTTTGGAGTTAGTTTGGCTCCTGGAGGTTTTGTTTTGGGACAGTGTCTGAGTGTAGGCACTGTGCTGGGGAAGCAGCAGAGAACAAGGGCTCACTCCTTCCCTATAGCCCCCTTGGCTTTGTGAGCAATGAGAAATGTTCAAAACAGACAGCAGTGGTTCCAGACCTACCCATAGAGATGAAAGCACTCCTTGTCTGTGTGCCAGCCAGATGCTGGTGCATCACTTTACATCTCTACACAGATCCTTGTCTCTGTGTCCATGAGAGTCCTGACAAATGTGGGTTTGGATATGTCTCAGCAGGTCCCCACAGCAGTGATCCATCATTGCTCTCCAGCCCCTCTGTGGTGCTGTGCTGATGGTAAATGCCATGGGTTCAGTTCTGGACACTTGGAGTGATGGAGGCCCCATGATTTCCTTTTTCCCTCTGCTTTACATACCTAATATTTTGTGGTTATTCTCATCAGTAGCACAGCTTTATTAAAGATGCCAGCAATTGAAGTTTCTCTCTCATTAATACGTACTGTAAGAGCGTCTGATCTACTTCAGACAACACAGTCATTTTGTTTGGCCTGGTGACAGTTTCCAGCTAATACCATTTTCCTGTTCCTCTTGTCTTGGCTTGTTTTCCCAGTACAAAACATCCCTCTGTGAGCCTTGAAAAGAAGAAGAGATGTATTTTTCCCCTAATGAAAGGTTTTTGTCCTAGAACCATCAGCTACCCGGGAACCACAAATCAGTGCTGTCTCTGCTGCGCTCTGGGTCCTTATGTTAATAGTACATCAGTCCCTTCCTTTCTCTCTCTGGCTTGAGCAGCATCAGATGCAGGCTCTTGCCAAATACTCTTACATCCCTGGATCACTGGCTTGTTTAGCAACACCCATGCAGGCTTTGAGAGAGGATGGAGTGATGCCACGAAGCAAACAGCCCTCCACTCCTCCTCCCTTTGCGTGAGAGAGGAGAAACTCGTGCAGGAATTCTCTCAGGCATGATGTATACAGTATGTTTGCAGCCAAGTCTCTGTAGTGTTTGTTCCAGAGCTTTGCAGAGCAGAAGCAATGCCTCGTGTTTCTGTGGTACGCAGTGTAAAAGGGATCTCAAGGAAAGGGATATCTCAGCAGTACAGATAGTGACAGGTGCTTCTGGCAGGCTTTGATTGCAAAACCATGGTCCCATCCAAGCGAGTTTCACTGTGGCTTCACAGACCAAAAACTCCCAATGGGAATTTGTTGAGAGGGATGGCAACACAGGTGTTTGAAATACAACCAGAAGTGGGGCTGTGCTGGGGGCTGGATGAAGTGAGGCAGCACTCCAAGCTGCTGGGGGGTCAGCAGGTTTCTCTTAACATGAGCATGAATCGATTCCTCTCACCTCTTAGGCCCTCCATACCTTCTCTTCCCCTGTTTCTTTGTTAACCCAGGAACTCAGATGTGTTTGCAGTTGGCAGCCCCCTTCTCCAGTGTGGCTGCAATAGCTTTTCCAAGGCAGTGCTGTGCAGATTGCTCTGCTTGGTCGATACAGAGGGATACTGCTGTACCAGCTCCTTCCAGAGGACCTTCCCACCACCTGAGCCACGTGCTCTTACCAGTTACATGATTAAGCTGAAAGAGGGAATGGAGAAAATTTGTTCAGGGATTTGTTTTTGCAAGTCACTTGTTTCTATTTACAAGCTCTACCAATATGTTAATTAGGGTAATTACCCTTAAGCAGGTAAGTGGAATGCCTAGCTGCCTCTCTGATGGCTTTTCCTCGCTGATTTCCCTGCTTGGCTTTGGGATGGCACTATGAGAGTTGTGAGAGGAACAGCAAAAGGTTGGGAGATGAGGAGAAAATGTTGTGTCCAAAGCGTGAAGTCCATGAAGGTTATTGCATTCTGCTCAGGACTTCCAAGGCTTTCAAATCATTAAGGAAACTGATTTATTGCCTTTTTTCTCCCTGATGTTTTTTCTTCTTTTCCCTCTCAGAAGCAGTCTCTGTTTTCATGTGGGAATACATATGGACTGCCTGGGTATAGTTGCCCGGTTGGGAGGTTTCCACTCACTATGAACTAATAGGCAAAAATTTTGTGAAGGAACTGGTGGGAACTTGCAGTGAGACCCTTTGAAAGAAGCTCCAGGAGGAGAGGCTCTCTGATACATTTCCCAGTTTGGGATGGGGTGTGTGTGTGAAGTAGGGAGCCCAGAAAACAAAGACAGCAAAATCAATAGTCACATTTGTAAAACACGAGCCTGTAACTCGGTGGTACAATAGAGCTCTGGGGTTGCTTTTTGTTCAGGTTTTCACAGTTTTATGAAGAGTCTGCTTGCAGTGTTTTTCCTGGAGTACATGCTCTCACGTTTTACTGGTGGTTGATGAAGACTCATCTCCTTGTTCAGCTGATCAATAACTGAGCGGATCTCCGGGGTGGGAGAAGCCCATCTTACACTGGTGCTGAGCAATAATCGCAAATTGCAGTGTTTTGTGCTTGTGCTGGAGGAGCACTTAGTGCTGTTCATTCAGCGGCTGCTGCTCCTCACGGCTGCTGTAACACGAGTGAAAGAGTTTAGTGCTTTGGCACTTGGGTTATTAATTCCAGTGGGAATGCAGCACTTACGTCTGCTCTCTGATGAAGCGACTTGTGTCTGCGCAGCAGTCTGGGGGATCACTGTCTTGAGGTTATCCGGGGAAGCCACTTTACCTTACAGCACCTTTTTCTCAGCTAGAAGAGAAGCAATAGTGAGATTATCTTGCCATGGAAAATGTCCTAAGAACTACCCAGGAGGAGTGGCAGGTCTGAGTACGTATAATGGCATTTTTGCATGGCCTGGTGCTGGCAGAGCCCTGCGCTGCTCTCAGAAGCTCCCTGTAGTCTTTGTGTTCCAGGATTTGTGTCCTCACTGCATTAATGCAATTAGTGGATACGGGGAGTAGTGTAGGGGGTGTGTGCATGCTGAGGACGGAGTATTGTGGAAGCATATTCTTCCCTGGAGGGTGCTGAGGCGCTGGCACAGGGTGCCCAGAGAAGGTGTGGCTGCCCCATCCCTGGCAGTATTCGAGGCCAGGATGGGACTTGGAGCAAGCTGATGTAGTGGAAGGTGTCCCTGCCTGTGGCAAGGGGCTGGAACTGGATGAGCTTTAAGGTCTCTTCCAACACAGACCACTCTGTTTCTTTATTACTCTCCTTCAGGTTTGCCATCCCTATTCTTCAAGGCAATTGCTGAGCAATTTGTATCTTTATAAATTGCTTCTGGGGCTCTGTGCTGATGGAGGGAAGATACCTCAAAACATACCTCTTCAAGCCCAAAGTAGAAAAGCGCAGACAACCAGCTCTGATTGTAACCACAGAGGGAATTGTGAGCAGCAGTGTTCAATTTATGGTATTATCTCACACTTTCAATTCTAAACCCCATTAAAGCCGTACCAATTTTCCTGGAAATAGCCTTTAAAGTTCTCACTTGATTATTTTTTTACCTGCAAAAAAGCTCTTCCTCTCCAGCATGAGGTGCTAGCCATGGTGAGAGATTGGGAACAGATGAGAATATCTGTGTATTATCATGGGGTTTTTGCAGTCATCAGTGCTGTGGGCATTTGCAGAAATGGTGGTGCCACATTGCAGAGTTCTCGAAAGCTCTGCTGAGATTAAATTTTCATAAGGAAATACTTTTAATCTTTGGTGACAGAAGTGGATTAGTTTGGTTAGGGGGTTATACTGCTGGTGATAAATGACCAGCATGGGGAGGATTTAAGAATTGCGTCTTCTGAACTTCCAGTTTCAAGGATGACAAAGCTGGCTTCTGCCTCACTCATAGATTTGGCAAACTGATTTTATCTAAAGACGGTGAACTCTTTATTTTTTTAAGTTTTCCTACACTGAATACCTCAAAAATAAAGAAAAATGTTCTTCATATACCTTCATTAGCATGCAGTGTGCCCTGGCAGATTTATGAGAGACGTCTCACTGCTGGAGTACTCTGGTGCTTTATACCATTTGGTAAATAGCATGATGATGTGCTGGGCACTCAGGTTTCATTCTTGGTCCTATTCATCATCTTGTTATGGGACTGCAAGCAGACTTTCAGTCCTTTGTTTACCTGTGTCTAAATGCTGGTACCATCTCCTACTGCTGTTGTGAAATGTAATTAAGTTATTGCCTGAAAATGCTGTTGGAGTACAAGCTACAACTGTTATTTGCTAAGGTTTTACAGTGTGTGAGGAAAATAATCCTTTGTTTGGGGTTTCTTTGTTGTCTCTGCCTTTTCTATTGTTTTTTTGTCTGCTTCTGTAGTTGTTGCAAGAAAGTCAGGAGAATGTGACATTCAGTGAGTGACACCAGAGCTGGTGGAGGCAGGGAGGGGCTGAAGCCTTGAAGTGTAACCAGTAATGCTGGAGATCATTAACACTGCTATTTATAACTGTGAAAACTGGGTTTCAAGGGGAAACATCCAGGCTTAGCATGGCTAATTATACAGCTGTTAACTAATCTAACAGTGATCCTAATTCCACCAAACCTTCACGCGGACATTTTATGGCATTGTGTGAAGCTAATCCAGCACAGAGCTGTCAGGTGGGGTGGGCTCAGCTCCTGGCTCTGCTGTGGCTGCCCGTCTCCCTCTGCAAAGGGTGCAAACTGCGTCCATCCTAAATACAGCCTCTTCAGAAGGGGTAAGTGTACCTGGACTGGAGGGTTTAAGGGAATCACCAATTATTACTAGAGTCAGTATGACAGAGCAGGGGTTACTGGAGGATCTGACAGTGCAGTTACAGTCTAGGTACACATGTTTGTATTATTAATTTAATGGTTTTACACTTTGGTGTTTTCTATAGAAGAATTGCCTCAAGGATCTATCTGCATGAATTTGATGGTAAGATCAAGGTGGTGTTTTCAGGTTTTTTTCCATTTAAAGGCATAAAATAGTGATCTCACTGAAAAAGTCTGATCAAATGGATTCATCGGAGGTGTGTGATACGCTTCCCTGTCATCTCCCCAGCTCCTTTGACGAGTCCCCTCTGTATTTTTGAAGTTTGCAGTCACTGAAGTGTGACCTATTTTCCTGTTTATATTGTCTGTTTGCATTTCCCAGTGCAGGCAGGTAGGAGATGCTTGAAGGGAAGACGAAGAGTTGTCCCTCAGGCACAACTATCTCCTTTCTCCACTGAGAGGCTCATGAGTAGGCAAATGGGGGCCTAAAGGCCCCGAGTGCACTGAATTCTTTTCAGAGAGCTGGTTTTGTACACATTGACCTTATTACAACATTTATAGCTTCAAGGCAAGCACAAAAGAGCAAAGCCTCCAGCAGTCAGGTTTCCATTCGGGACCAGGAGCAGGGGAGTTTGCTTTCTGCACTTGCTGATTTTGCTGTTGCTAGTTTTCATGTGTTAGTGATTACCTTTAATTTCTCTTTTCTCTGGTATTATTTGATCCTCACTGAGGACAAGAGGAGGTGGTCCAGAGGGAAGGGAAAATAGTTTGGGCCAAGGCATGGCATATGTGAAAAGCTTTTCATGTTTGCTTGCTTGAGTGCATGAGTCTGGAGCAAATTGCCTTGCTGAGAGGCCCCTGGAGATGTCTCATATTTTGGATATACTGCTATTTTTTATTAGATTTTTTTCTCTTTAAGAAAATGAGTCATGTGAAGCTCTTGTCATCTCCCCATCCTCGATGGCTTTACTGTTTTGTTCCATTGGTTTCCATTTGTTCTGCAGGGATTCATTGTCTTCAGTCCATCTGCTAACTGCTCTGCAATCACTGCCCATCAGAAGTAGTCATTTTTCTTCCTTCTTTCCCCTCACCCTGCATCTCAGCCTCCAGAGCTTCCACATATCACAGGAAATCGGTAGTATATTTTTAAATTCAGCACTTATTAAGAGGAAGGGATCATGTAATGTTGTAATGGATGGCATCCTCTCGTACTGCCAAGCACTGTTACCTGTCTTTGTTCACAGAACCCCAGGTCGTTTGCAGACTGCTGGGTGAACAGAATAGCTGTTCAGCTACGTCTTGACTCCTTCACTTGAAGAAAGCAGAAGCCATCCTTAAGAAGCACAAAGGGTTTAAGTATCCCGTGTACACACAGGAAGGCAAGATGATACATTGATCTGAATTTCAGTCTGTTCTTTATGTTATGGAATGGAGCCGTGTGTATCTGCATTGTGTCTGCAGATGATACGAGTGGCGGTGTGCCCAGGGCAAAATGGTGAATGCTGCTTCTCAAAGCTTTGGCTCCTGGTGCGCATGGTTAGAGGAGGTGACCAGAGGATGTGGAAGGAAGAGGAGAAAGAATCACACTCACATTCCTTCAGATCACACAGGGAAAAGAGATAATGTGTGCTTTTATTTTCTTTTCCTAGTATTGCCATAATACATATGATACCCTCACTGCTGGAGCAGGTTTTTTGCAAGCCATTATGCATTGTGTGTAGCTGCTTGAGTTTTTAGGTAACTTGCCTTGCTCCCTTGTGTATGCAGTGTGTTTGACTACTTCGCTCTTCTGTTACCTCCTTCATATTCTTATGGACTTCTCCACCTCTAATCTTGTGTTGCTGTGGGTACGCAGTAAGACATAATCCTGCATTGTGAACTCTGGGTCTTGACTGTTTTACATGTTCCCTATCATAGCCTTCCTCATCAGCAGGTGTCATTACAACCTCATGTCTATGCTTCTGTTCCCTGATTGATTGAGCCTAAATCCACAGTCATTTTGAAGCAGCTGTCCAAATCTTCTAGGGAATATGTTACACTTTTCCCAGAGGAAAAGTACTCACGAGAAAATTGGAGTGTCACAGATTTTGCACAATGCAGAGCTGCAGCAGGTAAATCCCCATGCCCTGTTCTGGTCCATCAGGAGCCAGGGCTCAAGCTGCTGCAGGGGACATCTGTGTTAACTTACTTTCCTAATGCCAACAGGAGTCTGAGACATCACCCTTGTATTCTTCCTGTAGGGCATGCTGAGCTAATGAAACCAATACATCTGGCCTCCTCCTGCTTTTCTAGACCATATCTCTTCTTTAGGGGATCCAGCTGCTTATATTGGGAGCAGCAATCTTGTGCCTTCATCCACTGGCAGTGTGTGACAGCAGGAGTGACCAGAAATCAGGCTCTGAGCAGCACTGCATCCTAATGGTGTCTGTTTCCTTTTTGCTATAAATGGAAACAAAAATCGTGATTCACCACCTATTTGTAGAGGCCATTTAAGCAATGTGAAAACTGTGATTGAAGATCCATTAATTTGAAAGCCTGGATGTGTATCCTGGGATGTGAGGGGAGTAACCTTTGCCAGGTTAATAGGAATCTCCCACTGCCTAAGATAATGCTTTGTTGTGGAGTTACTTTCTGAGCCCTTCAGAGCGTGGTGCAGACATTCATGGTCAAAGCGATCAGGCAATTGAATAAAATTGAATCAAAGTATAGACTTAAAGATGGGAAAACTGCAGCATGACCATGACAAATGAATTTCTTGAATCCTGGTGTCAACACCCTCCTCCTTGTGCTGTTGGACACGTTCCTGAGGTGTGGCTGTGTGCCTTTGCTTGATGTTGGTGTCTCACTAAAATATACCAAGTTCGCAGTTTCAGAAAGCAGTATGCTTCTGTTTAAAGAAACAAGAGGTGCTCCAGTTGCAGCCTCTTTTTTCCAGCTGGGGGTGAAAAGTGGAATATGAGATATATATATATGAGTTTAATTCTGTTTTTCCATCTCCAAACCAGCTTGGTCCTTAGGTGAAAGAAAGGTGAAGCAGCATTAACCTAGATCTGGCTGAAACCCCAAAGGGCATAATTGTATGAAAATGAGAGAGAAAAGGAGGAAGTTGTATCAGAAGAGTTTTTTTCTGCTTTAATTTGGCTTTCCAGTTAGTGTCCAGGAATTCCCCTTGCTTCATTTTTATTCAGCTGTAGCTCTGTGTGGGATTCTGCTGGATAATGTGTAAGAGGACTCATTGCTTCTTTCTTGATCTAAAGGGAGCTGTATTTCAGGGAGTTCACCACAGATAACTGTAGAATTCATTTGACTTCTTGGCTGGTTTAATAGAATATGTGCTGTGGGTCAAGCATGTGGACGTGCCCAAGTTCTGTTGCCCTTAACAAAGACCCTGGTTATCAAATGCCAGTTTCTATATGCATGTGTGCGCAGTTGCGTGTGATCAGCCCGAGCTTGCGCATGCTGCAGTTTGTCCTCCTTGTCTTTTTCCTTGGAAAATCTGACCAGCGAGGGGCAATGCTATTGAATGCTGCTTTTATTAACAGCAGCTTATGTGGGGATGTTACCCCGTCACTTTGGGTCATCCCTGCCATGTGCTTTGCAGCAGTGTTGAAGCCAATGAATAAAAACATTCAGGGGGGAAACAAGAGTTATTTGTCAGGAGCTGTTTGCCCGCCTGCATGTCAAGGCTGGGTGGCTGAAGAAGACTCCAGTGCCTGTAGCAATGTTGAAACACATCAGTCCTCTTTCTGAATTCCTTTTTTCTGGGTCTAAATGTGTTCTGTTTATGGAAGAAGAATGGGCAGCAAAGCTTGCTGCTGCACTGTCTGTCCTCGGTAGCAGCTAGGAACTACTGAGGGTTTTTCATACCCTTCAGGAAATAGTGCTTGAGAATAAAACCTACAACCTGAGATTGGTATTTGCTTTACTACAGCCAAAAAGTAGTTTAGTTTCTTGGCACAGAGTTTGTGAAGGTTTGGAGGAGAACAGGCAGAAGGTCTGCAGCTTTGAAGGCTTCTACTTGCAGGAATAGCACTTCGGAGGAGCAAAGCTCAATAGGTATTTTAAAAGATGTAGGGTCTGGCTGATCCAAAAGTCTGCTTCCAGTATTTCCCAAAGCCACTCACAGACTAGATGTTGAATTTAACAGTGGGGGGAATGTAGGAAGTTCTGGAGCTCAGTCCAGCAGTGTGACTTACTGAGGATGGGGAAAAACATGTTTCCATTTCTTCCTTACCCTGAGAGATAAAATGAGTCCTTGCGCTGAGAGTTTTAGGGTCATGCCCTCAGGTGGTGTAGCTGTTTGCTTAGTAGCTTATTATTAGTATACTGTACTTGGTGTGTTGTGTAAACAGCACTGAGGAGATGGTCTGGAGAAGGGATGCTCTTTGGAGACTAAAATGATGGAGGATGCTGGCTGTCCTGCTTTCCTGCCTACAGACGTGTCTGTCAGGGGGAACAACCTGTGTGTGGAGACCCAGGCAAGTTAATTTCTCAGTGCAGGGGCTTGCAAACGAGCTTTTCCAAGTGACATGCCCTACATAGGCCCTTAGTCAGGAGTGGTCTCGGTCTTCTCTGTCGATGCTGTTTAAATTCCAGTGAATGGTTAAACATGAGCACGGGGTAGGTGTTGGGGCTGTCATGCAGCAGGTTGTGTGTCAGCAGGGGGGAAGAGTACTGCCTACAGCCCTTTTACCTGGCAACATGGAGTGTGATACTGCGATCAGTAGAAGATTACTTGAACCTACAAACACTTGTCTGTCCTCAGTGTCGCTGTGACAGGGCTCAATGGCACTGCGACAGCTGCCAGGGAAAACATGCTCAGAACCCTCCATGGGGTGCTGTGGGCATCCCCAGTGATGGCTGCAAGAACAGCCATGTTCCTGTGGGGCCCTGTGTCACCAGTGATGTCTGAAGGGGTCCCCAGGCGTGAAATGGAGCCTTGTGAGCTACTCTTGAGAGCCCAAACAGCATTTCATAGTGGTGTGGCGGGGCAGGCAGTGGCTTGCTGACTCCAGCCCAAACAGCTGAGTCTGTTCCTGGCCATGCTTCCCCTGCTCACTCAGCAGCAAATGGCACAAAGTCCCCATTTGACCGGTGTCAGGGATGTTCGGTGTTGGCTTTCTCAGATGTTTGTCTCTGGAGTCATCTAATTCTCCCTCTGTTCTGTAACAGGGATCTCCTGGCAGCTTCATGTCGGGCTGTGCCCTGTATCTTCTACACTGGCATAGAGACAGATCCCAATCTAATAATCCATATTCAGTAAAATGAGGTTTAGGGATTAGCCAGGTTATGCAAAAACATATATATTAATATTTTTTCCACAGATTCTAGCATATTAACTTTCCTGTGCATTACTGATTTGGTTCTGGTGAACTTCATCCTGTTGCTAGGAGGGATAAGCTATGAGACACTGAGGAATTATTCCAAAGGCCTGCAGATGCAGGAAGCTAATGCTGCTCTGGTTTGTATTTAGACAGCTGTCATGTAATTTAAAAAGACTCGGCACTCTGGAGACTCCAGAAGCTTTTCCTTCAAGAAAACTCTAGTTGAGTTTTCTTTTAAGCTGTATTTTAAAGCCTGAATGGGACGTTGTGGTTTCATCCATTGCTATGGAGGCAAAATCCTCTATCGCAGTGGGAACTGCAAAGTTCCTATGAGACCTGCACCTGAAAGGGTGCTTTTAGCAGCTTTTTCCCTGGCAAAGAGATCCATTGGAGAAACTCCATTATCTTATAAATAAGAGGGAATAAAAGTAATTGAGTCAGTGTGTAGAGGAAATGCATTTCATTTCCAGGCAGGCTGTGACTATCTAGAAGCTTTCTTCTGCCTTCTTCAATTAATACACAAAGGCTTCGCTGCGGGTTCGTACCACTTGCATTTGGTGCACAGCAAATTTTGCCTTTAAAGGAATTCTTTCAGTCAGCTGTCACCTAATTCCTTTATATCATGTTTATGCAAGGACATGCTATTTTTAGAAACCTAATATAGATGTCACTGTGCTCAGAGATGAGATTGTGCTTGACGAGAGGGATGTACCAGCAAATTTACTTCACAGTGTAAGGAGGGCGTCTTTGTGAGGTGTGTCCTGGGCAAGCCACGAGCAAAAGCTGTACCCTAGGCAGGAAGGAGAATTCACCCACCTGATGCCTCTCCAACCCTTTAGATGTGTGGTTTTGCGCACATAAAGCTGTTGGCACCCTGCAGAAATTACAGGATCCTGGTGCTCAAAGTTACAAAGAGTCCTTTTGTTCTGTAGAAAAACCCCACAATGAAATCTTAATAAATTTGGATTCTCTTTGTTCATGGATTTTAAACTTTTACTGTGCTCTCAGCCCATGTTTTAAACTTTTCTGCTGGGAGAGCTGAAACGTGCTCCTGCTGTTGTTGAAATGAGAGCAAGCTTTCTTGTGTGCTCGCTGACTCCAGGAGCCTTCCTTGAAGGAAAGCACTAAATATTTTCGGGTTTCAGAAAAGAGCAGGAATTAGCATCTTGGGAACTGACTGCTTATATAGTATTCATGCATGAGCTACGAAGAGATACGCCATTTATTGTCCAGGCATGTGCTGCAGTGCGTCATCTCAGATGTGTCATTTATTTGGTAGCATATCTCTAAAGTGTATTTTTATAGATCAGGCAGTATAGGACATCACAGGTAGTATGTCCATAAATGTGCTTGGCCTGTGAACAGATCTCTTCCAAATGCAGTTGTGTGCATGTGTATGTAAGAACAAAGAGACCCAGAAAATGTGTTTCACGGCTTGGTATATCCCATTCTTTCCCTCCTCCCTCCCCTGCCGTTGTATAAGTACTTTTGATGGCAGCTGCTGGATTAGACCCAGAAGCTTAAAAGATTAAAGAAACCACTAAAAGCGGGGAGGAGGAAGTGAAGGATCCGTTTGTCTGAAGGTTTATGTTTTCATAGTGGTGGTTGAGTAGAAAATTGCAACCAGGCTCTGTCCTGCAGCAGACATCTGGGCAGTGCAGGCGCAGGGCGACTGGTGCAGGGAGTTGAAAGTTCAGCCTTGGCACTCCCCGTGTCACATCAAGGTGCTGCAAGGTGACAGTGCCAGTCCCCGTCCTTTTCCCTTCTTGCTGTGGTACTGTTCAAGCTCATTTAGTTCTCTGCAATGTAGATGTGGAAAGCTTTTGTCCATCTGTAGTTTCTTATGGAGCGAGATGGAACTCTGAAACACAATGAGCGGCTCAATGATCTCCAGATTTTGCACTTTACCCTGTAGTGAAGCTGTGCTGCTTATGCTACCTGTTAAGCTCTACAGGGAGCATTATTTTTAATGAAGGTATTTCTTGTCCAGGTGGGTCCAGTCAGTAACAGGTAGAGGTGAGCACAACACAGCATCTTTCACCAAAGTCAGGCTGGATGGTTCTTTGCCCCTGTTTCTCTTTTCTCCATCCACCCTCCTTAGCCCCAAACCTAAAAGCAGCTGTTTCAAGAAGTGATTTATTTTTTTAAACGTGGCCTTTTGCTGTGTAAAACATCTGCTGCTTTCTGGCTGATCCCTAAACACTGCTGATGGTGTGTATAATCAAACCGGGAGGCTCGAGGAATATGAGCCAGTCTTGCCTTTTGTCATTCTAAACAAGCAAGTCTGCCAAATAAAGTATCTGTTGTAGATGCAAAACAAGACCCTGGACACCCAAACTGCATTGCAGGGGTAGAGGGGGTGCTGCTGAGCATGTTAGGATTATTAACATTAATCTAATCTTTCCGTTTGTCAAACAGATTTTTGAGTACATGGAGACAGCTTACCCAGTTCTTAAGACAGTGCTCCCAGATCAGCGTGTAGTTTGTTCTGTAATACCATGTGGATTTGCTGGGATTTTCAAGTAAATACATTATGTATATGGCTTACAGATTGCTTAGGCTGTCTGCATCAATAATTAAACCAAGGGAGGGACTATTTTGCAGAGCTTCCCCCTTTCTTTTCCTCCTCATTTTTACATGGCTATTTTTGTCTTTCGTAGGATAAGGAAGCTAAACCTGTAGCAAGGGAGAGTGTGTCAAAGGCAGAGCTGAAGGTTTGTGCAGAAGAGATGGGAGCTCATGGCACATCACTGCAGTGCCGCTTCTCAGCGTCAGCCTGGCCTTTGCCTTTCTCTTTGCAGCCACTTTGACTCAGACTTGTCAAGAGCTGCCAACCTGTTCTCTTTGCTGGTAAAACAAACGCACCTTTTCCACTGAGACAGCATCGCTTCTGAGTCTTGTGGCGAACACAATGTGTGCAGTTTAGTTGCCCAAAGTGAAGGGAAAAGGCTTGGTTTGATTTGGTATTACTGTGGTGAGTGTAACATTGCCTTTTGCACTTTGTAGTTGTGGCCATTTTAATAGTGCTTTGTTAGATCAAGAGCTTCAGTACAAGTTAGTACTTAAATATCAAGTATATAATAGGAATAACTAGTTTCTGGTTTATACCTCTGTTCTCATCTGCCTTGCAAAAGGATGTAGTGTATTGGAGTGGATATTCCAGGTACACAGTGCCATCCAGGTGCAGACAGACTCTTTAGTGTGATTTTTTGATGTGACATTTTAGTGTCCTGGCCTTGTTGAACTGAAGTGGGAGGTTATGTCTGGTTAATTGTAAGACTGTCTCTGAAACCTCTGCACATCCAGTCATTAACATCCCCACCTTCAAGTTCCAAACAACAGGCAGTTCTTTCTGGACATGATCCAATGTCAGAGCAGCTTCAATTTTGTTGCCAGAGATGAAAAATCACAGAGTGTGCTGTGCTTGGGATTGCATACAGCAGTACTTGGTACCTCCCATGTGTTGGGAATGTAGGTGGAAAGTGTTATGGAGGTAGAGCAAACTAAAATATGTCCAACGTTGGGGTTTTTTTCCACATCTGGCTGAATAAGGAGGATGCAGTTCAGTGTCAACAGCCTATGTAATCTTTGCTTTTTGAGATGGCTCATTAGGATGATTTCTTGGCTGGAAACTTTGGAATTGGCCTGAAATCACTAAGCCATGGGCTGTGAAAAGCCATTAAATAACCACTATTTTATCTCATTACTGACCTGGAAGTGGCTCTGCCCAGCAGCCTGAAGAGTTGCTGCTGGCACACGGCATTGCTGCCTGAAGTGTGGTCCTAAATAAGTAATCTTGGGTACCGTTGCATTTCACTGTCCATGCCACTCTTTCCAGTTTCAGGTTACTTGTTTTAAGGCTCTTCATAGTGCACTCTGCCTAGCAAGGTTTGGCTCCAGTTCTGGAATTGCCTGTGGGATCTGATGCCACAACAGCTTCATTTGTCCACGTTACCGTTTAGGAACTTGGGAGCCAAGTATCTGTGTTGGCATCACTCTGTGTTGCTCTCCCTTTTCATGCTGTGGGGCAGTTTTGTATGTTTCATGCATAGAAAGGCAGCAGTGAGGTGCCCTGTGGAAATCCCCTTGGAAGGGCTTAAGCCTTGATTAACTTCTCCAAATATACCTAAGCTTAGAATGGACACTATAAAAGCAAGCCAGCAACTGCTGTACACTAACATAACCACTTCCAGCTCCTCACTGTTGTTATTTCTTAGCTCTTCTCAATTACTTACAGAAGTTGAGCTGGTTTTAGACACTAAGTTTTTAGCCTTATTTGCTACTTTAAACTCACTAAGACCCATGTGATTTTAGCAGCAGTACAGCTCCTCTGGATAAAGTAGGGACTGTGTTGCTTTCCATGTTCAGTGCTCAGCATCGTGCAGTCCTGCGTGTGGAATATAAACTCCAGGTGCTGATGTAATACAGATGTTAATCAGAATTTGCAGTAGTTGAGCTGAGCTTGGAATTTAGCCGAAGGGACTGAAACAGAGCATTAATCAAATGCCACAATTACTGAGCCACACTTTCTGCATCAAAGTAAACTCATGTAGAAGATGTATTACACACCTAACATCCCAATGTGAACTCAGCCCTGCCATGAGAACAGAGTAACAGAAGTCATTAGCCTTTACCTTTGGCTGTCTAAGAGAAAGGCTTATATAGATGTTAGTCTGCTCTCAGAAAGAGGATATAGGAAAAAAGAAGGGGAAAAAAAGCTGGCTCTTGTTAATAAACCAGTGCAATTACGGCTCTGCTTAAGTGGAGGCATATGATGCGTATGTTTGTGACAATTTTCCAGGGGGATGGTTCGGCTGGTGCTAAATAACCAGGCTCATTTTCCCATAATGCAAATGTTATTCACAAACTATTACCATAATTGATGCACCGAGCCACTGTAGAGTAAATAATGTGTTGTGTGTGGGAAGCAAACTAGAAGTCAGTGAATATTAAAGAACAAAATCTTGTTTTTTAAGGGGAAACTTCGCAAGAATTAGAATTCCTTCGAAAATCAAATGACAATGCAAGTTCAAATCAACTCTTGGAGTTGAGGTGTGTGTACATGCGCATGCATAAACATGCTCACCTGTGGGCTATGCTTTCCAGTCTGGCTCAGTTGAGGTGTATTTTCTGCTTGCTGAGTACAAAGCATCTTCAGACCTGATCAAAGCAGAGTGGTATAGGAGAACCTTTGGGTAGCATCCAGTGTCACAGAATCCCAGGCTGGCTTGTGTTGGAAGGGACCTTAAAGCTCATCCAGCTCCAGCCCCCTGCCATGGGCAGGGACACCTTCCTCTAGAGCAGGTTGCTCCAAGCCCCATCCAACCTGGCCTTGAACACTGCCAGGGATGGGGCAGCCACAGCTTCTCTGGGCACCCTGTGCCAGCGCCTCAGCACCCTCACAGGGAAGAACTTCCGCCTAAGAGCTCATCTCAGTCTCCCAGGAGCTTCCCACAGAAGTGGGATATGAGCCCTCCTAAGGGAGGGCAAGGCTTTGCAGTTCCTCCTGCATTAGCCCTTGGTCACTGTCCTGTGCGCAGCCTCCTGCCTTGGTAAGCATTACATATGTTCCTGCACTTACTGCTGAGGTGTAAATTACCCCCTGTCCATTGCTGAGTGGTGGAGCTGGTGGCACTGCAGGCTTATCTCTGCTGCTCAGGATTTTGAGAGTAAAAACTCTGTGCTAAACAGGACTTGATGTAACTGTGGGCATTAGTGCTCTGCCATCTAATCTGCTTTTATGTTCAAAGGGAGCTTGGTTTAGTGCTTGACTGTATATATGTGCACTGCAGAGAGGTTATATTTTTTTCAGGCATTGCTTTACATCCCCCCACCCCCATATTGCTCTTTCCTCCCTGTTCCTCATGTAAATGAGGGAGACATACAGAAAACTACATAGTGCATTGCAGAGATGTATTCCAGTAGGATAAAATGGAGTGTCACAGAAATCCTCGCTTTCTGCGTTTGAGAATTGCATCATTTCAAACACTTTTGAGTACTGGTGTGTTCTCAGAAGGGAACTTTCCTCCAGGTAGTAAAACCTTGGCCAAACATTGCTGTAGCTCTAGAAACCAGGAAGCCAGGGATCAAAATACAGGGGCATTGTGGAGGATTACAAAAGCATTATCTTATCTTTTAATATCATAAGCCATTTTGTGCAGATGGCAATTATTGTTGTTTTTTAAATTACAGAGTATAGCACTGCACCTTCCTTTTTCGGAGAGGTTAAAAACACATTTTAAGCAACCTTTGCCTCCCATTACTGAAGATACTCACATGTGACTGCTTGGCGCAGTTACATATATATCAGATAATGTCAGTAGCTTTCCTTATTGTACCCTGATGTAACTCAAAGTGGCAGAAGTAACATATTGTGAGCCCAGCTCTTGTGCACCAGGCTTATGGGCTGTCCTTCTTCTGTCTCAGTCTGTCTCTTGCAGATTGTAAACCACTAGCAAATGTCTGTTCCTTGTCCTCTGTGGACTGCACTGAGGTGTCTTTGAATGTTTCAGGCTTCTGTGATTGTGCTTCCTGGCCATAATTTCACCCAGAAAGCTGAGCACATGCCTGTGCTGGGGTGTCACTCACCGTAACTCATTGCAAATTGGCACTTTGCTGCAGGAGATGTAGTACTTCAGACTGCTTTTCTCAAGCTAATCTGTACTCTTTCTCTTTGAATGAGGTAGCCTTACTTACTAGATTTTATCCTAGTCCCATGGAAAAGCATCTGTAAGAGCCAGCAGGTCTTACAGCAGGCAGGGAAAATGTTATTTGCACCTCTCAATCACTGCAATGCAGTCCCTCCGTAAAGTGTGGCCCTGCCTGCAGGGCTGGGGTTGCTGTTGGTCTCCTGCGCTGCTTCATCCTGCACCTCATTTGTCTGACCTGGTGCCAGTCCTGAGAACTTTATCCATTGGACAGGGGATGCAGCTCTTCCTGTGCCTGCTCTAAGTGGGTATTGAAGCATAAGAGCCAAACCAGCAACTTAGAGAGCTTCTTTTTAAAGCGTGCAGGGAAGTATGAATTGACAGCAGCATGTTTTTGATGAGATTTTTCAGCAGCACTCAAGATGAAAGAGCAGATGGTGTTGATGGCAGAGCAGGGTTACAAGGTACATAAGATGGGATTTTTATCATGTTAATAACAAGACAGCAAGTCCAGCAGTGCTTTCTATTAGAGTGGAAGAGAATAGTTCCCTATAGGCCTTCATGTGAATCTGAAATGTCCAGTGACACGGGCTGGAGGATGCCTTGTTCACTGTGTTCATGCTGAGATGTGGCCATTGATTGTTTTGAGTTTGGTCATTCTTACAACTTTCCTCACTGCCCATACCCTGGGAAGCCTTTTAAGGTGTAAAGGATTTTGAGGACAGAGCCGGTGTTATTCTGGGCCAGTTCTAAACGAGAAACACTGTTATGGAATCTGGGTACTTTGAAGTGAATCTGGTATTTGCTAGTTTAAAGCTGGGGAAGTGCTGGGCACGTTGGAATGTGGGCAGATGGAGCTTCAGCACTTGTACTTCATTTAAAGTCATCCACATTACTCTGCAGTTCTCTGAACATAGGGAGAAGCTTTCACTGTTAGTCAGCTTGCAGATCCCACAGGCTTTGCTCTCAGCTGCAGATAATCTTCCAGGGATCACCACTTTGGCTGCTACATTCAGAGCCATCCTGAACTGTGAAAAGCATCTCAAAATCCTTTTTATTTCTACTTATTCCAATTGGGTGTTTTTCACAGATTAATTATAAAAATTACTGTAAACCTTTTCTGGAGATGGGAACTTCCTATTTATCTAAACTTTGTGCTTGTTGTTTATGGCCTGTCTTTTCCAGCGTCCGCACGCTGGTTGGGATGTGTGAAAGCCATTATGGTAATAGGCAGCAAGATGATTTTTCTGCTCTCTTAGTGCCAAAGAGATAGGAATGGATGTGATTCATGTTGGATGTAGTCCCTGCTGCACATACACTATCTCACTTCAGCCTCTCTGCACGGAAATGTATTTGCAGAGGTTCCTTTGGCTTGGCAGAAGGGTCAGCGCTCTTCAGCTTACCTCAGGGTCAGCATAGCTCAGCTTCCCCTTACAAGTGGGTTCTTCAGGGTGTTTATACTGTGGCACATGCAAGGTGAAATAGCGTCCAGTTTGCTCCTTCCCTTCTTCCCCCACAGGACAAGGAAGTGTTAGTCTAACTTGGCACCAACCTGGAGTTGGAGAGGAGGAGGCAGATCCTGCTTTAAGGCGACTTAAAAATCAGACTGGTAGTCCTTGGCGTTTACTTTGCTGTGTTGGTGTATGATGAGCTTTGTCATGGGGAATAATTGAAATGAACATGGATCAATATCTAAATATACATTAGGGTGTATTAAAAGGCTTAGAAGCAATGGTCTTTTAAAGAGGAGGTTGTTTCAATTCCTGTGTACGCTGTCTCAAGTTTGAAGTGGTGTATTAGAGAATGACAAAACCTGCTGAATAAATCAAAAGATGATTGTTCTGGGAGAATTACAAATACTCTATCAAAATATTGTTCCCTTTGTGGGGGTGTGTAAAGTGAAGTCTGGATTTTGGCTGTACAAACTTGGAATCTGAATAGCACCTTCATGTTTTTGATGGGTGTTTGAAAGAGAAGGTGTGGGATAACGGAGTTTTGGAAGTTAGTGCTTCAGCATGTTTAGGGATGAATTCCTGTCCATGGTATTGTCTGCCTAGCAGCCTGTCCTAGCAAGTGAAGATGAATTGGGCAACAGAAGTGAAGCTGTTGTGTGATGCACCATAAAATATGACACTCAAATACACTTCAGATAAAGCGCTGACATGTCAGGTTTGAAATACACCGTGTATTTTGCTCAGCTCCAAAGAGAAATGTGGTGTTGAAGACTTCAGGTGGTGTGTACTTAATGTCCGTGTTCCAACCTGGGCAGCCCCTAGTACGTACTGCAAGAAATAACTGTGTTCTGCTCGTTCTGGCAAGGGGCTGTTTGTGGATGCTGATGTTGGGTTTCAGTGGTGTGACAGAAAATGAGCAGCCCTGTGGTGTGATCAGCTCCTCCCTGCCTGGCTGGGGGATGTGATGGCTGGAAATCCTGCATCTTCATTCCCCGCGTTGCCCTTGTCCTTTGATTACAAAAGCACAGCTCTCGAGATATGTCGCTGTGCATTTTCCTGAGCTAAAATAATAGCTCTGTGTTTTGTGACCCTGGAACTTTAGGTTCTGCCAGATGCTAATGAACCAGTGGAAAACATCCAGGGGCTGGTGATTGCTTTGAGCCCCAGCTGTTTGTGCTTGGTACGCTGTGTCAGCGCTCGCTGCTGCTTTGCCTGTGCCCTGTTACACTGCCCCAAGGTCCCCTCTGGGACTCCGGGGTCGGTGCCTCCAGCAAGCTTCTGATGACTGGGTACATGGGAGTGTAGTGTCTGTGTGGGTATGGGAGGCTTGAGCATGAGTTGTGTCTCAGCACCACCTCTGTGGTTCACATCTGTGTCTGCAGTAAATCCAGGCACTGTGTCCTGCTCCAGGGGCTGGAGGACAGAAGAGCCCTTGGCCAAGCAGCAGTGAGGAGGGAAGCAAGGCTCTTGCACTGACCTGGTCCTGTTCAGACACACAGCTGGATGTGTCCTATTTATTCATTTGCTGCTTCAAAAATCAGCTTTTGAGGTGCAGAAAATAAAGGTGCTAAGAAAAATCAGTGCTTTAATTTTCTTGGGATGTGTGTTCCCTGTCAGAGACATTTTCAATCGTTGTTGTGTTTGCAAGACACTATTTTTGATGCTTCCATAGTCCTGAAAAATGCTGGGGCATTTTACAACCCTTTTAGCATGGGTTAATTCCCCCACAGAAACAGAGGATTAAAGGGAGAGTGGGAATACTTTCCTGTAGCATCAACGGAAAGTGTTTTCTGACAGCTAGTGCCATGTCTGGCCGTGGATTGAGGCATCTCGGTTGAGTTGTGTTGAGGGGAATTAGAAGGAGCTTTGCTTACCCTGATGCCCTGGCTGAGCAGGGTTCTAACCCCAGAGCAGGGCTGAGCGGCATCATCTCCTGCTGCTGTAGATGGATGATGAGGGCATCTTCCCATGTGTAGGAAGGGTAGAGCCATACAGTCGATTAAGTGAGGGGACTGTTCTTGATCAGCCTTGGTATTTAGATCCCTTGTATAAGTGTTAGTTCATGAAAAAGTCTAAAGAACCTCTGTTGGCAAGTAAATAAGTACCAGCCTCTCACAGTTCCAGCTTTCACGTGTGGCACTGACACCGTTATCAGCATTGATAGCACTTTTTAGGTGAGTAACATTGACTAACCAGCTTTCAGTATCTGTCTCATCTGCCATGTATCTCTGTGCGTACATACAGTAAGAGGTGATAAGCCAGAGGTACATGTGTTCATTCTATTTCATTCTGCCTATGAAAAAGATACCTAGATCTGGAAAAGGTATAGAAAAAAACATAAAGAGGTTCAAGTAGCTGCATGACCAGTTTTGGTCTGTGTTATTAGGTGAGTTACTGAGGGACTTGGGATTTGTTACGTTAATTCCTTGGACATAGGGTGCTGGGCCAGATAGCACTGCTCTGGTATGGCACTGTCTGTGTACAGCGGAAATACAGTGGACTGATTATATTCATCCTGTAGTTTGCAACTTGATATTCAGGGCTCTGTGGCATGCTTGGAGCTGGGAGATTTGCAGAGAGCTGCAACCAAATCAATGTGTTTCATTAAACCAGAGTGGGCAGTGTTTCTGAGCGAACTGAAGAACAGATAGTCTGCCCAGGATTTTCAATGCATTAGTTTCATACTGATAGTGGTTTTGTTGTTTTTTCCAAAGGGTCTTTACAGGTTCTATTTTAAAACATGAGCCTAGCAGCATCAAAGCTGAACAAGTGGGTATGCGGAGGGGAGATTGGAAAGCGGGGGGGCAGAAGAGAGTCTGACTCCTGATCACTTGCTCTGGTTACCGGGTGGCATTACTGCAGCTGCAGAATCAGAAAGGAGATACTTGCTTTATGCCTAAGAGGCTTTATTGTTTCTAAACTATATATAGTTGGGTAATCTTTCTTTAGACGGGGGGAGGGCATCGTGGGACAGCCTCCAGAGCATCACCAGGCTGCGTGGTGGGAGCATGAGGGGTTAACACGGTGCTGGAGCATTCTCCAAATGGGCAAGCTCATTGTCAGAATAATGTTTAGCCAGGTGTTAATCTGTGTCTGGAGGGAAGTGCTGGAATTCATTATTCATCCCACTGGGGGAGGTCATGGTCCTGGGAGGCTGCCAGCGCCAGAGCCAGCCTCCTGGCTTTACTGACATGTGCCATTTGTGATGAATGCAGCTGAAGTCCATTTGAGGAATTCTGCTGTCAGGCAGCCAAGCTGACAGTGAGATGCAGAGCTGAGGCACTCGGCGAGCTCTGAGGCAGCAAGCGAGATCGTGCTCAGCATTGGGAGGGCAGGAGGGGACAAACTGGAGCTGCAGAAGGAAAGCATTGCTTTTTCCTTCTGTCCTTTTTCTCCCACTCTTCACTTCGCTTAAATCCCGTGTTCCCCTTGGAAAGTCGCCGGCTCTGACGGGAGGAGCGCAGGCACGCTGCCTTTCAGCAGCAGGATAGCTTTGGGTTGCTGGTTTGCTTTTTAACGGGGGCAGGAGGTGAGACAATGATCAAGTCAAGTTGGTTCTATGTCAAGTTCAAGCATGCGGAGAAGGTAAGTGGGTATGTTTTCTCCCGCAGCCTTTCCCAAGGGGTTGCTGCATGGTAGCCTGCAGCCCCCTGCTCCTGACTGTCACCAGTGGGGAAGTTTCACTGGTGAATTTGCTTGTGGCTTGCTAGATAACGCGGTGCCGAAAGCCTCTGCAACACAGGGTACGGGCTGGAAATGTGACAGCCGCAACTTCAGCATTGTGTTAGTGGAAGAGAAACAAGCTCAGATGCGATTCGTACACTGCTGTGTCAATTAAAGACAAGAAAAAAAAGCAGGAGAGATGTATTTGTTTTCCTCTGGTGGAGCTTGAAAGGGGGGAATGTTTCTTGTTCTGTGGAGGTGGTTGTGATATGTGATCTGCTTCTGGATAGCAGTCAGGTTTTTCTTCTCCTTTAGTAACTAAGTATTTAATTGTAAGTAATTGCTGCTGGAAGAAAGAAGTTCTATTGATCAAAAAGTAGTGAGATGTTCGCTAAGGCTGTTTGCTGGGGAGTTTACTGTGGAATTTGCTGCATTTCATACTGCACAGAACATGGTGCTTTCTGTTGCATTTTCCTTTCACACTCATCTTTCACTTCACCTTTCCTGTCCCCTGGTACCCAGATGCCTGGAGGAGACAGAGGGATGGGGATGGGGCGAAGATGGACCATGATCTCAGGGGGAACCTGCTTGACAGTGATGCATTTTCACTGACTGTCTCCCTGGAGGGTTTCCAGCCCCCCGTTCAAGACTGATCCTGTGGTCGATAATGCTGAGACCCAGTCAGAGTATCTGTATGTTGCCTTGCTGTTTCCTTGAATCCAGAAAAATGGGGAAAAGACCATGACAAGGTTTTCTGTGGGAATACTAAAGAAGCCCCTCTATCTGTTCCCTAAACACCCTCAAGCAGTTAGCAACTTAATGTTCTTAAAACAGGGCATGTGCTATTAGCCTGAAGTTTTTTATTCTGGCAAATAGTTCTGGCATATTGATTTACATCTTGTCTTTGTGCCTGAAGTTATACTGCACACAGTGAAAGCATATATATATTTCATTTAACAAGGTTGTCCTATCATTTATCCCAGGCTGCAAATAGCATATTTAACAAAGTCCCAGATTTAAGTATTCCCTTTTCATTTGTTCGGGGCAGTCTTACAAAGGCAATTTGGCTGCAAAATCCTCTTTATTAGGCAGTTATGTTTTATCTCCTTGATGTGTCTCTGCAATAATTCCATGGGTTTAAGAGTCAGAGCAGACCTATAAACATCTCTATCAAACCAAAACAACTCTGCATATTTAGCGTGTGAAGCTCTTTCTGGAAGTACAAAGTCTCATGAAATCGGTAGTTATTTGTGAGTGGATGAGGTTGGCTATTTAAAGAACCTGGGATTTTTGTTTTCCACCTTGACATTTGGTGATCAGATTTCCTTTTTCTGTTTTGTTTTTCAATACCCCCGCAAGTGAACCAGAAAGCCCTGAACTGAGCAGATCATGTTCCTGCTTTTCTGTCACCGGGTGACTGTGTGTGTGTTGCGTAACCTGCCAGACCAGTTTTGTCAGAAACAGATATTTTTGAGATCTACAACCTGCGAAGCGCGAACATGGATGAAATCCAGGAAACCCATTTAATTCTTCTTTGAGTTCCTTGTGCCTTACAGGATTTTCTTCTGATTCACCAGGGAAGTTGCCAAGTCTGCTCATCTGTTTGGGGGGAGAGAAAAAACCCAAAACCATAATGCAGGAAGTGCGTGCATGCTCTTCTATTGAATTCTCTGTGTGATAAGAGACCCATTAGTCCTTTGCATGGAAGTGGGGGTTTCTTAATGGAAGGCTCTTCAGGCACTTCAGTCTTGGCTACGAGGTGGGGATGTTCCTCTTGCGAAGCACAGGGTTTCATGTTGCCATTGTGTGCTTGGCTTATTCTGCATTAGCTTCAAGTCTTGTCTGCGTGCAGAAGTTGTGCTAGTGTGAATTGACGCTGAGTGTATTAAACTGGCGCAGTTCTCTGGATGGACACTGTGGGTACACGCTCTGTGAAACAAGCGCTTCTGCCTTAGTGTAACCACATTGGTTTAAAAAATGAGGTCAGATTCCTTTGCAACTCGACCATGTTGTCAAGGCTTTAGAAATGGGCTTTATGTTAACGAAGCTGAAGTACCTCTGAAATACTCAAACGAGCTTCTTGCAGCAGTTTGTCTAAAGGGATTTAAAACCTCCCTTGGAGATGCAGTTTCTCATTTTCACTTGCCATACGGGCAGGCTGCTGCAGGGATGAGTGTTCCCACTCCCAGCTACACGCTGTCAGCGGCAGTGCTTGTGCCGCCACGTGGTGACATGAGTGCGGGAGCTGATCCAACTGGAAATGAACAGGTTTTATTCCCGTGTTTCGGGACTGGCTTCGTTTTCAGGCAGATCAGTGTGTGTCCTGGTTCACCCCCACTGTACAGCTATAAAGGATGTACCTCAACCTTATACCTGGTGGAGGGTGAGTGAAAAGGACAGTGATGTCTCTTCTGGCAGCAGCCCGTGAAAATGACATTAATTTCAGCTTACTCTCCTCCTTTAGCAGTGTTAGACAATGTCTGTTGAAGGGAATTCATGTTGGGTTAGAGAAAGATTGGGTCTCTGCCCTCTCATCAGTGCTGTATTTCCGTTAAATCAGAACTAGAACTGCTTTTCCTGTGTGTGCCACAATCCTGACATTGCACTGTTCCCTCTTAATTCTCTTACAGAGAAGTTCATTGACATTTTGGTTAGCTGGCTGGCTCTGCTGAGGTTGACATCCTTGCCTCTGGCCATCACAAGTGTGTTTTTTTCTTCCCCTTTGATTTGCTTTGGAAGATTTTAATGTCTGAAGACCCTTCTCTGATATGTATTTATATACATGTCAGAGTAACTGCAGGCAGCTTATCCATTGTGAAATATTCTTTCACATGTTTGATAGTCAACCTGCTTTATGCTCTTGACATCACTACTGCTGTAAACTCTTCTGCTTGAGCATTGCTCATCCCATCAGATTTATCTGCAGCTTGTGCAGATAGACCTGAGCTGAGGTTTGGGGATGGAACTTGCTAAGCTCCAAGGGAATTCAACCCTCACAGGTCTGCTGGGGGCTTGCAAACTCACTGCGTCCATCTGGCACCTTGAAATCTGTTTGTAAGCCAGTCAACTTGTGTTGCCTTACAGCTTGTAGTTGGTTTATACTGGTAGGGAGAAAATACAGTGGCTGCAACGGAAAGCCTGAGAAGTGGCCTTTGTGCTCACCTTTTGTCCTAAAGGCATGTCGGAACTGGAAAGAGAAGCGAGAGATACTGGATAAACTGATGTACTTTGGTGTGTTAGTTTGCTCAAGTTATCCAACCCGTTCTTAATGTGGTGTTAGTCAAGCACTGCAAACCCATTTCACAGCAGCACATTTTCTAATTGTGGTTAAAATAATCAGATAATAAAAGTAACTAAAGTAGAAATCCACACAGCTTCATCTTGAGTCTATTATCAAGTTAATTGCAAACATTCTATTATATAAACTTCAAGGGAGCCTACTGGAAAAAACCCAAAGTTTTTATGTTTACCCTTTCAAAGATTTAATATAAGGTCATTTGGACAGGAGCCACTTTTACATAATACCCACATTCAGTCTGAGTGCATTTACACTGTAATTAAAATTCAGCAGCTCCATACAAATAATAGTGCTGACACTGGGAAATCGGTTTGATCTGAGGGGAGAAAAGAAGACAAGCTTTTGGAAATCTATGAAATTCTGGGAAGTGTGGGAGATGTGTGGAGAGAGGCAGCGGGAGTGGGCAGTCGGGCTTCACGTGCTGCTGCTTCTGTCTGAAGGAGCTCATGGATGAAGTTGGAGGACTTGAAAGGTTTTGCTTTGTCCTTGAAAAGCCTGGTCCTTTCTTTGAGGCTCATTCGTAGATATTGCTGAACTGAAGCAAAGCTTAATTCTCTCATTCCCAGCAGTGCCCAAAGGGAGGGAAGTGCTGTATTCCTAGCTGGAAAATTAGATTAAAACACCCAGTACCTAGATACGGGGTACATTCATGTCTTGCTCTATCATAAGACTCCCAGTACTCTGGAAGGCAGTTTACAGTTTTGACAGCTAAAATAAAAAGGCTTAAGGACAAAAAACACTTTGAGTGTTCGAAGGGCTTCATTTCCAGCAGCAAGATTTCAATTACAGTCATTTTCCTCTAGTAAGTACAAAGAGGTAAATGGAAACCCTGTTTCAAATGTTAAATGTGCAGAGTACATTATTGCCGGTTGCACTTTGAAAGTAAAGGATAAAGCCAATCTAAATCAAAGCCCTGATTCCAAATTACTTTTTAAGAGTATGATGAGATCTGCACCCAGTAATTCAGCCACTTGGTATTGAGCAGCACACAGCACATCAAATGTGACTTGCATTAGATTGTCTCGCTCTTCCGGGGGGATCGAGGCAAGAAGCATCGTTTGTGACAAGCACCAAGAGTTGCATCTTGAAAGGGCTGCTCTGCAGCTGGAGATTCACAAGCTGCCTGTATTTTTAGAGAATTCATGGGTTTTTTTCTCTCTTCTTTGACTTTGCTTGTTTTTTGTCTTGTCCTGTATAGGAGGAATGTGGCAAAGATTTGGTTATTTGTCTCCTGTGTGGAAGCATGGGAGACAATGTCTTCTCCTTCCCGTTCCCCACAAAAAAGTTGTTAATCTCGGGACCATTTTCTCCCCTTGCTGCGGTAGGGAATACATTTTCAGAAGTCCGTAGTTGGTTTTAGACCAGCTACTGAAATGAGCAGAGGGTTAATGCAGGTGCTCAAAAGAGCCAGATGGCAGAGGTGATAAATCACTCTGGTGACCTGAGCACACTGAAACACTCATTTTCCCTGGAATGATGAATTCTTCCAGAAAACTCTCCCCACACTTGATTGAGTCGGCAATAACGGCTTCAGTTGGTGACTTTTTGGATCAGACTTACAGAAACATAGAATCACAGACTGGTTTGGGTTTTAAGGGATCTTAAAGCTCACCTAGTTCTGACCCCCTGCCACAGGCAGGGACAGCTTCTACTAGAGCAGGTTGCTCCAAGCTCCTGTGTCCAACCTGGCCTTGAACACTGCCAGGGATGGGGCACCCACAGCTTCTCTGGGCACCCTGTGCCAGCGCCTCAGCACCCTCACAGGGAAGAGGAACCCTCCTGCTTTTTGCTCCAGAAGTGTTTGCTGGAGCTAATTGTGCTGATTTTATTGATTTATTTTTGCTACTACTTCTCCTCATTGCTCTGTGGATGGATGTCTGCAGGTGCGAAATCAAGATGTTACTCCTTAAACTGATGGAGATGATCAGCAAAGGGTTGCGTCTTCCCCAATTACTTGGCACAGACACCTGGTTCAGTATTTTTATCACTTTTAGCGGCTGAGTTTTCCCCTTTCTGCCTATGAATATTAAAAGTTTACATTTTTTAAACCCATGTTGCAACTGCGGCTGCCTGCGTTTAGGGAAATGAGGGAGATTTGTCATTGCGGTGCTTGCATACAGATCCTGGGCCTAGTCGTCGAAGTCAGGAAAATAGATGTAGCAATTTACTTCTCTTGTAAATATGGATTAGTACAAATGTGCCTTCATGCTTCAGGAGCCCAAGCTCCTTGGGCTTGGCTGCTTCCTTCCCCCCACCTGGCTTTGCTGCGTGAGCCTGTGGTTGCCATTACAGCTCTCTCACAGAGAATTGCTTTGATTCATATTTTGGCTTTCTGTTAATTGCATTGATTTTATCTGCTGTTTCTATGAACACAAAGATGTTGAAGGACAAAAGGTGCCTGCTCATGGTGGCTGCTGCTGCGCTTTGCTTGAGGCCGGTTAGTGCATCTGAGCAATGCTTCCTCCCTTATTTTGGCCTCAAAGGCTGGATTTGGCTGGTGCACCAGCAGAAGCACAGGCTTCTGTCTCCGTGACGTTGTGTGCCCACTGAAAAGCAGGCAGGGCTGAAACCCAGAGGAAGAGAAGCTGTTGGTGTGCAGTTGTCAGCCCCAGAGGGATGGGAGATCAGCTCCTCACAGCAGCACTGCTCAGCCACACATGTGCTCGCATCAGAAACTGCCCCTGCGGATTTCTTCTGCTCCTGAGTCTGCAGAACCAAGTGTAGTTCAGCCAAACCTCCTGTGAGGAACGACCTCCTGCAGCCTGAGCCACCTGCAGGTCCTGGCCTGGCTCCTTCTGTTTCTGTGTTGTGTTGGTCTAAGCATTTGGAGAAGGATCCTGAAGGTTGTTGGGCCAAGTAGTTCTTTATTTTGATTTAGACAGCTCTCTGGACAGTTCTGGCAAGTCTTGGTAGTTGGACCAGCTCTTGGAAGAGCGCTGCTGTGGGTTTAGATAAGGACATTTTAAGTAAGAAGTGAAATCTTTGATTTCTTTGTTCTACGAACTAAACATCTGCAGTTTGCTTTTTGCTGTAAGTGGTTATCACTAACGCGTAACATTTTGACATGAAGAATTAGAAAGTCTATAGGTTCATTTGGCATTTGGCTTTGCTGGGTATATGGTCGAAATACAAAGGACTTCTTGGAATCGGAGGCAGTTGTTGCATCCTGCATATCCGGATGGCTCCAGGGCTGCTTCTGCCTGGGCAGATGCCGGGAGCTCTGTGGGACTCGCATGGCTGAGCCGTTGGGATCTATCAGCACCGCCCGTTTTCCCTTTGGCATTTCTCACAAAGGGAGGCACTGGAGCAGAACTGTTTGAGCATCTTGATATCACTGTGGGATCCTCCCACCTCTAAGTGGGAATTTGTGTTGGGTGTTCTTCCAGCTGGAGCCAGATTCTGATCAGCTTTGTCTTTAATATGGTTTGAGATCTATCCCTGAAATATTCCATCCTCAGTCCTGGGTTTTTTTGCATGCGTTTGTGAGACTAAGAAGAGTTGTATGCTAATGGCAATAGTCAGAGGCAGGTAAAATAACAAGGGGGAAAAAAAGCCCTGATAACATTCTTCTGATGTAAATTTTTAATCGAATGTATTTTCTTCTGTTAAGCAACTTTTACAGCCCAGTGCACAAAACACACAACCAGAAAACTCTGCACAATGAACCGCACGTAATAGGCTAGCAGTGCATCCATTACCCATTTTTAGGTGTGTAATGCATTTAAATCCATTTCTGTGTGCATGGCAGTGTACCTTCAAAAGGTAATTAGAATCTGCACAGACTTGCTCTCGTAGTTCCTTAGGTTTTCTTCACATTGCAGTGCTTTGGAGGGTGTCATTAACAGTGGCTGCTTTTGTAACAAGAAGGAAATGCAATTTAAAATACATTAGGAAATACAATTTGAAATACATTAGAAAGCTGGAAGCTTTGTATCAAGATTTCTAAGGTGATCCTATGGTGATTGTTATCAGTGAGCGCTGTTCTTCAGCGCAGCTGGACTGAAGAGTTGGTAGAGCATAGAGCAGGTTGCAGCAGCAGTAATAGTGACATTAGATAACACTTCAGTGTGAGTAACTAGAGGTAAGTTTTGTATTTACCATGGTCATAACAGTGTCCTTTGTATGGGTGGTCAGCCTCAGTGGTGTCATCACTGTTGGTGTGTTTTCCACACAAGGACTCCTGCTGGGGCCCCCCATTTGAAGCCAAAGATCTAAGGTGGAGTCAGTGCTGCCGGAGGACAGAAGGGCTGCCTTCTCTCAGGGTGAGCTGTGATGAGACCTTCTTCTCTCTGGGAGGGACTGGTGGCAAAGCAGTGGACTCAGGCATGGCTGGGCACATGTAAATGCAGAGAAATGAGCTGCTATTGGGGATACAGCTTTTGACTTGCCAGCCTGTGGTATGTGTAACGCTGGAACAAGTGACATGTAGGTACTTGATAGATTAATATTCAGGACACAGTCGATGAGAGAGAGGCTGGCTGGGGGGATGTCACACGCAATCTGTTCATCTAGAATTATTTCCTGGTTTGAAGCCAGAGTCACTGATTCTGTAGATGGGAAGGAAAAAGCCTAATCTATGGGTTTACTCTGATTTTTAAATTTGAACCCCCCCATCCCAGACTTCATTTGCCTGAGGGCTGGTTCTGCCCTTTAATTATTGAAGAACTGGGTTTTGTTTACAGCTTGTAATAAAACTGATAAAAGATTAACAAGGTGCTTGTGAATCAGATTAAGCAAATTAAAGCTTTGACAGACTCACAACTGCAAATGTTTGAGAATTACAAAGCAGAAAAAGAAGAACAGACAATCATCAATGCACTGGGTTTGTTTGGGAGAAATCTGTTTGCAATCAGCTGTAAGAGCAGAATTGTCTGCTCCATCAAATATTGGTGTGTGCTTTTAGCAAATTTGGAGATATTGGTGGTATAAACCGGCACTGGGTATGTTAAAATCATGTTTTACTGTGGTGTGGGGTAGCTGCATGAACAGGGCATGGGTTGGAGAAGGGATTCAGCTCGAAGTAAATGTGTCTGAGTTCACCGTAGCATCAAGCCTGTGCCAATGCACATGTACCTCGTGCTACTCTTAAGGATTGCATTGACTCTCCCCTAAAATTATCTTAATGCTCTGTATGAACTTGGGAGTGCCAGGTTTACGCTTGGATTTGATGATTTTAAAGGTCTTTTCCAAGCTAAATGATTCTAAGATTCTATATGAAGTGGTGGCCTCTGAGCTGATTTCCATGTGAGAGTGTAATTAGGAGATTCTATCCCCATTTCTATGCAAGAACAAGATTTTGTGGTTATATTGGAAACAATGAGCACAGTGCTCAGCAGTAGTAATAAACCAGCCAGAGCCATAGGAAACGTACTAAGAATGGAACAAGGAACATTGCTGTGATGGAATAGAAATCCCTGGTTTACCCGTGGTGTGGACACTGTGCAGCTCTCATCCTCCCCTCTTTGAAGACTTGCTGACACTATAAATGCTCAGAGAAGAGCTGCAAGATGTGCAACTGCCTCTGTGTGGGAAGAACTAAATGAACCCTTCAGGTGAGTAAATAGGTTAAGGAGATGTGACAAAGGTCTGTGAAATCACATAGGACAGAGGGAGGATGGGGATTGTTCGTTGCCTTCCAACACAAGAGCTTGGGGATTTCAAAGGAAGATAAGAGCCAAGTTGGAGATCAGTAGTAGGTGGTTCTTCGTGAAGGTGTTGACCAGTGCAGGAGGTTGTCAGAGGAAATTGTGGCTGTTTGAAGTTTACACCTCTTAGGGGAGAGTGGGCAAATTAATGGAAATCAACTGATTGCCACTGAGCAGGAGCTTGGTGAGCTGGAAGTGACTGGAGATGGAAGCAGGGGAGAAAGATGTACACGTATAAATAGAGACAGGAATATTATATATGCCTAGCCTATTTTTGTTCTCTTCCTCTGGACACCCATTTATGGCCACCGATGGAAAGAGGATGCTGTGCAAGCTGAGCCTTTGATCCTGCCCAACCTGATGGTTGTCTGTGCTGATGGTGCTGGGACAGCTCATTCTGAAACGTCTTGTCTTATGCCATGACTGTTATATGAAACTGATGTTCCTCCACAGCCCCCAAGCTTAGCAGCTGTGGATTTGATTGTGATTGTCGCCTTAAAACAAAGGCATACCATGTAGTGTTTACAGCTTAGTATTAATAGCTGGGACTGGGAAAAAGAATCTCATTTCTCCCCTTCTAAGTGCTTCATTTTCTCCAGCCTCAAGCCTCACATGTGTTGTCAGGTTTATTATCTGGGCAGTAGTATTTTTTGGGAGAATTACTATGCATTTCCTTGAAGCTATTGGACAAGACACAGCACCGAGGGAAGGCAAGCGCTGTTCCTGTTGCAGTGTCTACAGAAAAGTTTCACAGTGGGTGAATTATTATATTACAGAGCTTTTTAGAACCCTGGTGAAAAAACAATGCAAACCTCTAAGCCTAAGTGATGCCTACATTTGAATGAGGTGACAAGAAACTTCTGGGGCAGATGAGGAGAGTTAGAGTCTAATTAAATGGTGTCATTCTGTTCCCCTGGGGAAGAGCTGTGAAATTGAACACGGTAACAGCAGGTTCAAAGGTCTGTTTGTAGATCCTAAACTGCTGAAAAGATGGAGTAGGATTGCACTGACTGTATCATAAACTCGAGGTCAGTAACCAGATAGTTTCTTCGTTGAGCATCCCCATGACAGGGGGCTTTAACAACTTTAAACTGATTGACTTTAACGTGCCGGAGGGGAGATTGAGATGTGCTCTTAGGCAGAAGCTCTTCCCTGTGAGGTGCTGAGGTGCTGGCGCAGGGTGCCCAGAGAAGCTGTGGCTGCCCCATCCCTGGCAGTGTTCAAGGCCAGGTTGGAAGCAGCTTGGAGCAACCTGCTCCAGTGGAAGGTGTCCCTGCCCATGGCAGGAGGTTGGAACTGGATGAGCTTTGAGGTTCCTTCCAACCCAAACCAGTCTGGGATTCTGTGATCCAAATACAAACTGTTATATCTAACGCACCTCCTTAAAGTTACGCTTTAAGACAAATACCTAATCTGTAGGTCTCAATAGAGTTGAGACGTGTTCCATGTCGGAAGAGGGCAGTGCATCCCTGTTCTTGGGGAGCAATGGGGAGTACATGTGGTTTGCATTACTCTTAGCTTTATTCAGGCAAGATTTGTAACTTCCAGTGTTCTACATGATGCAGATGTTAGAGATGAATAGATAGTGTTTCTATTTCCTTGTTTAGTGTGCTGTAATTTTTCAGTGCTGTGATCAATCTTTGTGCAGCCTTCTTGAAACTTTGCTGGTGTTCAGCGTGTTCCCTCTGATTGTCAATGATCTCCTTTAAAAACCTCGGATCCCTTCCATCTGGTCCCAGGAACTTGGCAGCTTGTGTGGCGGGCAAGAGCTGTTTTTTTTCTGGTGAGTGCTAGTACGGAGAAGTCAATTCATGGCTAAAAAGATTAAAATCCCTAAATCAGTAAAGCTGGAAAAATCTAACAATTGCAGCTCTGCCAAGGAAGTGCTTCTTGTTGGATTAGAAAATCTTATGACAAGTTGAAAGAGGGAGATTTGGAAGTGTAATTCAGTTGTCAATCCAGGAGAGTTAAGGCTGAAACTGTGTTAGAATACATTAACAGCACTGCATGGACAGAGAAAATTGCCTCTCAGAGACAATTTTGTGGTGGTTTCCATTCTTCCTCTGTTATGACCTGGTTTGGATTCCCCAGCTTTGATGTGATTGAGGTGCATCATCTGGAGTGCTTAGAAAAGGTCTTTGCTGCTTATGTCCTTGGGTGCCCCTTCTGAATTGAGCTGCCTTCAGCAGCAGCAAGGAAACTGGGAGCTGGATGCTGCAATAGGAAAGTGGTCAGGATAGCACATTTGGAGAAAGAAGTGTCCATATGGTACGTTGGAGGCATTGCATATGCCTTGCACTCAGAGGAAGCACCCCCTCTTCTTGTCAGGGATTATGAGTAGTTGGGTGCAGTGCTGTGGTTCTGAGTGCTGAGGTCTCTGGGTGGTGGGTGCAGGGAATGGCTTTTATGTTTGGGTATGGCCCTGATGTGCTTTGGATGTGCTGTTAGGGTTCTGCTCCTGAGATAGTGTGAAATCCTGGCAGCGCTTGGCAGCAGAGCGATGCCATTAGCCCACTTGCTGCTGGTTCCCTGCAGGAAGAGTCTTACAGGACGAGGCTGTTCAAGACACTGATCAAATATAAACCCAGCAAGTCTCTCGGGGATGTAAGTGACTTTTGGAAGTGTGGTTCATATCCAGAGATGCACAGTCGATGGGAGAGTAAGGAAGGGGAAAGCTGGCTCTTACCAGCAGGTCACCGGAGTGCTGGGGTGATGCTGGGTGCCTTCCTGCTCTCCCTCTTTGCGCTTGACATGAGCAGCCCCAGCACTTAGCACCTTAGTGGAAACTGGCTCACAAAACACGGGTTTGCACCTCTGAGACCTGAGGTGGAAATGTACAAGGAAATGTGTGTGTTTATCTCTTAAGTGCAGCATATCCTTTCAGGCCATTGATTCTTCCATCCTCTTCAGTTAAAGAAGTCAAAACAGAGCCTGTGTCTTGATTAAGATTTCTCTCCACGTATAAAGATCTGGAACAGTCAGTGGTCGGTACCACCCGGGGAAGAGTGCCTGCAGTCACAAACTGATTTTTAGTGTGACCATGGTCAAAGCATCTGAAAGATGTCTGTGCAAGTGTCTCTGCGTGCACACATTTATAGTCCTGTAATAGTTCTAGGTTTAAAGATTAGCAAACATAGGTACAGCATTGATTGGATCTTTATGGTTTTGATACCTACTCTTATATTTTTTTCTACTTTGTAATAATTCACTGAGGTGTATTTAAGAAAGCCTTTAATTTCCTCTATAATCCTGACTCACATGAGGAGCTCAATGAAAGCCAACATGTCTAGCTGGAGATGTGCTGATAGGTGCTTATATCACTGTCTAATAAGCATAGCAAAGTCTGGAAGACAAGATATCAACCTGTGAATTTCTTGGAGACCTTTTCTGATGCATACCTCTCTGATGGGGAAATTTTGTGTAATTCTATAGATCTTCTTAGACTGGATTAGGGCTTAGCTAAAAATCGTGGAGTGACTTCATCAGTATGTTTGCTTGTAGACAGATCCTTCTTGCAGCTTCACAAGACAGATGAGTTAAGCCTTAAGGATTAGTGAGAAACAGATGCTCAGATTCCTTACATGATATTCAGTATTACACCAAGCATGTATTTGCATCTTCTGGTGCCTGACTTAAGCTAGTGTGGGGTGATTGTATATAGCTCCACTGTAGATTGCTAATGACCATAAGCCATTTTCACCTCCCAGACCTTTCCTCAGTCTGCCCAAGACCTCATTGTAGTTTATCTGTTTAGTGGTGATGTAATTGCATGCAGCCATGACACACAATCCAAGTATAATGTAAACTCACAGCATAATATAGATGGTGGCAACTGGACAGCTGCATACTAACACCATCGTGTAAGGATGACTTTTTAAGGGAAGGATAATGGTATCTTATCCTGAAAGACCCTAGTGTGTCGTGCAGTTAATCCATCTCGAAGATGAAGTAAATACCTCCTTTGTACATGTAAGAACGCCAGTCAAGGAGCCTGAGGGACTTGCCCAAAGAAATGGCATGAACCAAATGCCAAGGGTAAGGTTCTGACCTGGGTTTAGCTGGATTTGTTTTGCCTTTCATTTCAGAGGGGTCAGGGTTTTGCACTGCCTCATCCGGTCTAACGCAATTCACATGTCTGTACAAAGCAGACTTTCCTCTCAAAAGAAACGCGCTGGTGGTGATTTGGTTTTTCCCCTTCTGCTACATTGGCACCTTCGGAAATGCAGGAACAAATACCTGGAGCACAGGGCCCTCTTTCCTTGGTAGAGGTGAAAATATTCCCCCCACTGAGCCCAGCCACTGCCGCGTGCTGGGGGTGTTCTGTCCCACCAGTGGGTTTAATTGCAGGCAGGTGAGAGCTCTGCACATGGGGCTGGAGCTGGCCTGACGAGAGCCTGACCAACAGATTTCCCTATTGGAAAATGGCATTAAATTAAATAGGTATCAGCCCTGATGCTCTGAGAGCTGAAATGTCAGTGCTAATAAACCAGAGGCTCCATCTTTCCCAAAGGACCTTTGGAATCAATTGAAAGCTGCTTCCTTCATCCCCCTTTCCCAGCGGGTAAATGTTACTCTTCTGCTGTGCCACTTTGTGTACTGGGAGTGAGCTGAGACTACCAGCATGCCGAGCTGATTGACGGGATTGCTCCCAGCGCTGTGAGCAGAGGAAGTGACCTTAAACACTGGGGATGTGCTTATGTTTTAACTGTAAGAAAATACTTCTTTTTCCTTTTTTTTTCCTTTCCTTTTTTTAAAATACTGCCTTGCCAGCCTTTCTAGTCATCTGTATGTGTTTTTTGAGGTCTTGACCCTTTCCTGCCCTGACGTGGAGTTAGATAAGCTTTGAAATCAGTTCAATGTCATTTGTTTTACAAAGAAAAAGAGAGACGAAAGCAAGAAAGGTGACCTTGCAAAGTTGCCTGTAGAAAAAGATCTCTCTTATCATCAGCCTAAAGTAATTAGCTTTATTTTTGGTGTTGCCTTATATGAGTTGTTCATGTGTCTCAGCTGGCTGTGGAAATGCCTAATGACAGACAGGCTGAGTGCACTTTCCAGACCAGTTGGCCATTGCCTGTGAGCGCTGGTGTCCGTGGTGAGGTTTGCTCTTTGCATGAAAAGGTTGCTAAGCCCTAGCCCCCCTTCCACAGGTGAATATTGTTGCCCTCTGTGGTAAAGCCTCTGTGGTCAGAGAAGATGCTGCATCAATAAGCACAGAAATACCACTCTTAACTATCAATGCAGCAAATTTTTCTCTCCTCTAATTTCCCAGACTGGGAATTAAGGGATGTTGCTGTTACTGCTTCGTGTATCAGGTTGGTGTAAATGGATCCATTGCCCTTGTTCGTTTCTTTGGGCAGTTGAAAACTCAGGACAGGCTGAGAGTGGGACCTGAGATAAGGACTTCGGTGGTATGGACAAAGTCCATACAGTGTATGTGTGTGCAGTGTGACAAAGAAGTGCTTTTGTGTGCAGTGTGGCAAAGAAATGCTTTCCTTATTCATATTGAATGTGCCTACGGAGCTGGTTTGATTCCTCTAGCTGACGTAAAAGTACCCAAGAGAAAGGCGGACAGAAATGGTTTATTTGACCTCTTGGTGGTGTATCTAACACAGGCTGGTTGTCTTTCCTCATCTGTTTCTCCTTGTTGCAGCCATACCTCAGCAGTTGGGTCACTGTACTCACATAGTGCCTCCTCCGGAACACCAGACACAGCGCCTGTTGCCTTCTGAAGAGCTGACATTTGCAAGCTCCCAGTGCAGGGAGCAGCTCCAGGATGAGGTGGTTAACCATGAGTGCAGCACGCAGATGGGTGTTTTAAGGAATGCTGCCCAGCTTTGCTCCTCATCTCTCAATGAGGTTGAAAAGCCCAAAGAGGATGGGGCAGTTGGGCTCCTGTTACTAATACCATAAATTCAGCAATTATTTTATGCAACAGTGAAAAAATAAATGCAGATATTGTGCAGATGTGAACCAGAGTACTTGGCTTTGCCATGGCTGGGCTGTGTAACCTATTTCTGGGTGTAATTACCTTTCCTATTATCATTGTGGTTGTTAGGGTAGAGCAGTAATCAGGTTTTGGCACGAGATAGTGCTTTGTGTCTGAAAACCCTCCGGTCTAATCAGGAGGGAGGATCAAGCTGGAGCAGGTTGATCAGCCCCAGTGTGGGCTGCTCTCTGAGGCTGATGGAAGGTGCAGCATGCTTGAATCAAAACAGCAACATCTGAGGTTGCTGAGCCTTACACTTCAACACGACCAGGAATCAGAGGTGATGCAGGTGCAGTCTGTGGGCAGAAATTAGGTCTGATGTAAGTGGCATGTGGAATGTGAGATAATAGGTCAGTGTCTCAAATCTGGCATCTGGTCCAGCTGACGGTGGCAGTTCTGGTGTCAGCGTGTCTTGGGAGGCAGATGTGGGATAATATCTCCACCTTAAATCTTCTCCTGGTTTAAACCCTGAGAACAAGCTTTAATGGCCTTCTTAATAGGTGCAGCTCATTGAATTCTGCTTGGATTATGGCTTGTTCCCTTTGGCTTGATTTGCTTTAGCAAGGAATTGGGGACAAACTTCAGAGAGACTCATTATGAATCAGGAATGAGATCAGAATGGGCTTTGATACATATTACTCTGAAATGAAAGAAATTAGTCGTGTTTATTCCCCTAGTTGAGTGTATGCACTTCACATGCTTTTAGAGGATCAGTCAATGCCTTGGCTATGATAGAACAGCCACTGCAGTTCTGTAGATAATCTCTTAAACAGGATGGATTTTCTGGCTAGCTCGGTGGGGTAAGTGCTCTGGCTAAATGTGGATGTGAAACATCACTGCAGTTATTCCTCTTACGCTGACCTTCAGGATCATTCCTGCTCCTTCCACTTAGATAAGTGCATCAGCTGTAACTTCTTACACACAACTTGTGTGGCCCAGTGTTGATTTTCCTTTCCTTTTTTTTCCCCTTTTCCTTCCTTAAAGTAAACTGAGGCCACTTCTGCCGGAGCCTAATCTCTCCTGTAGCGCAGTAATTAAATGCTGGTGGATGGGATAGAAGGGTACGGGAATGACTTGTTCCAGAAACAGCATGGTTTTGGAAGATGTTTTGATTAGTTGCTAGGATTTGTTTACAGCATTATCCGGAAAACTGGAATGGTTTGGGTGGATCAGAGCAGGTAATAACTATTCTCCTGGGATCAGCACAGCATGCAATAGGAACCAGACTGCAGACTGTGTTATGTTTACTCATACTGTGTACATACCCCCCCTCTGCAGCCTCTCCCTCGCCTGCTCCTTCAGACTTTGAGAAATGCCTGATCTGAATCAGCTTAAAGGTTTTTATTTTCCCTTTCCTTTGTTTGAAGTTTAAGCCCTGTGAAAATCCATTAGAAAAGATGCATTGTTGGGTAGTCCCCGATAGCATCAGCTGCCACTTTATCTTTCATGTCGCACAGTGGCTCCTGTTCCTCCCCAGGGGCTGCTGGCTTGGATTGTTCCCATAGTTTGGGTGGCTTTTGACCTACGAGAGTCCTGAGCTGGTCTTGGGGCTTCAATAAGCTCTCTGTTATCAGCCTCCCGAATGCTGGTGTACCTATCAGAGCCTGGCACCGTGTCAAGGTTGTGGGCGTCCTTGCGATTCATCACTGATAGCTCACATGCTTTTTCCTCTTCAGCAAAAACAAGCACTTTTTGTTTAAGTTCACTAATGTTTGGCAAAGAAATACAGTAGTAATTATACACCCAGCCTCCTCCTCCCCTCTGCACCCCCTGATCCCAGCTTTATCAAAGCAACTAGGAAGCACTGGAACTGAAATAAATGTCATGAATGAATAATAATTTCTTTCATTTACACAGTAATTAAACTTGCTGAATACAGACTTAATGCTTTACTGCACACTGCTGAATTTGAGCAGTAGATCCAGGCTTTTGTGAAATTCAGGGAGAGAAAAAATAGAAATACCTACCTGACTATCAGTGGGCTTTGTTACAGACACTTTCTGGTTTGGGTTTGTTCCTTTCCTAAGATAATGCTGGAAAAGGGGAGGATGTGCTTTTCAGACTGAAGCTAGCTAGATGTCTTTTGTGGTCTGGGTTTGTAACCATCATGCTTAATGGCTGCTGGGTTTCATCAGCCTTTCTGGGAAGTGGACTATGGGTACAGGTGCACCATCTTAGGGATTTTGACTTGCCACAGCATTTACTTTTTCTTTCTGTGCTATCTTTAAGCTGTGTAAGTGCAGGTCCCCCCAAGAATCAGCCTCTGCTCCTTCCAGGCCGAACATAGGGCCACAGTTACAGCAATATATATATAGTGACATGGCTTGTGGCAATGTCCCCCTCCAGCTTGGTGTGCAAAGGATGGGTTGGAGAGTTAGAGGGATGGAAAAGTCAGATGTTTCAGGGAAAGAGGAAGTAGATGGCAGAGGTCCAGGTTTACCTGCAGTGGTGAAGTCAAGCAGTTTTTGAAAGGAATGGGATAAGACTTGGTTTGCATGTGGTGAGTGGAATCCTAGGTACTGTGTGGATGGGAACGGTGATGTGCTCGTGGGAAATGCTTTGGTTACTTGCCAGGCATTGTGAATTTTGGGAGGAGCCATCCGATCTTCATTGCAGAGACCCACAAAGGGAGATAAAGGAATACATGTGCCCATGCTACCTTCAGCCTTAGCCCAGGGTTCCCATACGTTCACTTTGGTTGGGTCAAGGTTTTGGAACACCTCTCCAGGTAGAAACACTTGGCTGAGGAGCAGAGGTTGAAGGTAGGTATGTTCAGTCTGGGCCGCCATCTCACATCGTGATGGTTCAACGTTGTTGCAAGTCTTGTGAACTTTATGTTGGTTATTTTTTTGAAATATAGACTTGTCATAGAGTTGTTTCCTTCTGTGAGTTTACAGTCTCCCATATACTCTGAATTTGTGATTCTGTGTAGTTACTTTTGCCATCAGTGAGCTGATGTGGATTGTGATGAGAGCAGGAGGTTCTGCAGCAGTGGTAGCAGTCAAAGCAGCTGCCTTGTGTCTAAATACCTGCTGCAAAATACTTCTGAATTTTGAAGGTTCTAAAACTGGTTTGTTGACTGGATGGGACCATGGCTTACCCTTGTTGACATGTTCTGAAGAAATCACTCCATTGAATTGATTGTCTCTGACTGCTCTTGAGTATTCCCAAAGCAGGTTTAAGCACCTCACAGCAGCTATGTTCTGGAGGGCACTGCAGGAGAGGAGAGGAAACAATGTGGGACTGCATGAGGTGCTTGGGCAGATCCCTGAGGACTGGTGTTTAGCAGCAGTTTTGCAGCTGAGGCCTTCCGACACAAAGGTGAAGGCAACAGCATCTTCACTGTTGCTCTGCCGGCTCCCCTGGTGTTACCAGGCCACCCTTTTAAGCTTGAGCCTTCTGGGTGTGATTAAATGAGTGTGTGACAGGCACGATGGGTGCACGAGATCCATTAACCAGGGCTCCCAGGACTTGTGGCATCTCAGAGGGGAAAAACCATCCCAGCTAGGGATGCGTGTGAGGATTTGAGTCATGAGGCAGCTGGTAACCAAAGAACCGCAGTCACAGGAGTCTCTTGGGAGCTTTCCTACAGCACTTTTATCAGAACTAGACAAACTATTCTAATTGTCATATACCCAAGGATTATATTTTCCCCCCTTTTCTGTTCTTGGGGGGCTGACATCTACAAACGTGTTGGTAACTTCATTTACCAACGCTGGGGCTGCTTTGTTCAGAGCTGTGCTCTCAGACGCCTGCATGGCTGGAGATGAAGGTGACAGCTTGAGATTTGTGAGCCTAATTGGCATACAAACCCAATCCACTGGGAAATGGTATTTGCAATTATCTGTAGATTTGGCTTTATTTCATGGAGACAAATATAGTTACTTGGTGACTTAATTACAACATTTTTTTAAGATTATGAGATTTTAAAAAGGATATCATTATTAACAAGATCTTGAGTCTATATTTGGTGATTCCATAATTACAACTATGGTCATGTTTGTTAGCTTAGAAAATAATATGTGGAAGCTTTTAATTAAAATGAGGAGATCTGTTCTTGCAGATAGGCTTTCAAGTGTCACCCTTGGATAATGGGACCCTTTCTTGTTAGATACAAACTAAACCACATTGTACTGTGCTAGGGTAGGATCACAGTTAAGGCTGAGAGGGATCAGCATTAAAATACTCTTCGGCTGCTAGTTAAGAGGATGAGAGAAGGAGCTGGGTGAAGCAGCTACTTGTCCACATCTCAGCTGATCTCTGCTTGCCAAAGTAAGTTCCTCAGGGTCCTACCAGTTGGATCATAGAATCATAGAATAGTCAGGGTTGGAAAGGACCTTAAGATCATCCAGTTCCAACCCCCTGCCATGGGCAGG
>JAOEHY010001475.1:0-23643 GCA_025447955.1 Psilopsiagon aurifrons
ATTTCTTGGCTTCAAAAAGCTGTTTTTAAATTTATTGTCATACTTATTTTGTGAATCGCTTCTATCATCTCTGAGGAGTCTGTATAAAGCCATCACTGCTTGCTGGTGAACTTTTAAACCTTACCAAAACAAGGTTACTGCTTCTAGGCTCTCCTTTGCTCTATCCCATTATCTCCTAGCTGTTTAAAGACTCAAGTTGGTGCAGTGAAGTTCTGGTAAACTTGGGCAGTGAAAGCATCTGCAAGCCAGGCAGCACGCCGTCACTGATAATGTGAGCATCACCTGTAGCAGTCTGCTTGAGACAGTATTTATGGTGATTCCTCCTGGAAATTAGACTGACAACCCCAATTTGTGTTGTGTGCTGTAAATCAACCAGCAGATTTCAAAACACAGTATTTTTCTGCTTACAGTTGACCTCAGCTGGATTCACTCTCTGAAAAGTGAGAGAGTGAGGGATATTACTGAAGAAGGATGCCAGTGTTTCGCTGGCTGCTGGCCTCTTCCTGCCTGATTGAGGCACAAGTGCTGGTGCTTGTATTGCCTCCCCACTGTGGCCATGGCAGCCAGGTCTGGTGCCACCTTTCAGGGCTGGCTTGTCCCTGAGTGAGTGCACAGGGGTGAATGCCCTGGGCTGGAGGTCTGGAAATCTGTGAAGTATCGGGCAGATAACTGAGAATTTAGGAACCTATCCAACTCCCACAACAGCCACTGAGAGTCTTCTATTGACTTCAGTGGGAGATGTGTTTTCAGTGCTGTTTTTACAGCATTGCATGATATCGGTTAGTAAGTGCTTAGCTCTCCGTGGCTATATGTTGTGCTGTGTGTATGGATCTGAGTATAACTTCCCTTATAAATTTATTTTGAACAAATATAATAGAGATAATACTGACTTTTGTATTTATTTCCTATGCTGGTAGAAAAGAAAATGTGAAGAGTTGTAATACACACGGAGTTTTGAGGAGCTGGATTGTCTTCCATCCTGCAGTATGATCCATTGGCAGTGTGCAGCTGTGCACATGTATGTACTATGCACACACAACAGACAGAGGTATATTCCCATTTTCGGTGGTGGTGAGCAGAGGTTTGGAACTATTAGGTTTTTTCTTTTTAAAAAGTAGTTAAGGTTTCAAAGAACCATCTTAATGCACGTGTAAGAAAAACAGAGACGGTGCGTGGTAGTTTAAACCATGCAGAGCATAACGTTAGCTGTTATCTTTCATTGCCCATACTTAAAAACTAGTTCCAGAAGCCTGTCTTTACACCTAACCTTTATATTATGTTTAATTCTCTGTTGGGAAACTCGGGTTCACTTATGAATGTATCTAAATGATGAATCATTAGAAATATAAAAAGAAGGGCTCTTCAGGGAGATACCCAGCTCTCCTGTGTTTGCATAACTCAAGGGCAGTCTTAGCTGAGTACCTAGGTCGGTTTTGTATGGGTCCAGCCTGCACTGAGGTTTGGGGTCAGTTGGTAGGGTTACACTGAGATTATCATAATGAGATGACATGTGATGGTGAGCCATGGCTTGCTTCTTCACTTGTCCTCAGGGCTGCTGGGCTCTGCCCAGCTTCCTGAAGGGTGTGGAACCAACTGCCATCCACCCTGTGTGTTTTATTTCAACATCCACTGGCATCAGCCAAAAGTGGTTTGTGGCTATGTAGCTTGGTGCTGAGGAGCAGCACGGCTGTGCCCAGACCCTTTGCAGAGCTCCATGGCAGGGTCCGTGGTGCTGTGCCAGTGGGAGCTGGGGGAGAAGACACCAGGATAAGCCTTCCTCCTATCTGTGCCCTCACAAAATGGAAATGCAGTTTGATGAGTCTGAAGTCATATATAGAATGAGATAGATAAACTCTGTTAACCACAGAAGCAGGTTTTAAATGCATTAAAATATTTTATCCCATTATTTGTTTTGACCAATTGACCACAATATTAAAAATTCAATCATGGAGCAGCTGACAAGTGCAGTTGCCTAATTTTATTTAAGGGTTCTTCTCCCTTCCCCTCCCCCCCTTTCCATTTTTCCATCCTGTTAACGCTGGTGCCTGTGCCCAGACAGTAATGGGCTTCTTGTATGCCCACGACTGTTATGATCATGTAAATTTATTGGTGCTTAGAAGAAGCGAGCTATTAAAACATTACAACAACCATTACAGCCAGGCTCGTGTTGGCTTTCGCTCCCAATGAACATATGCTTCCGAGTGAATGCCTAAACTCTTATTTATGGATTTAATTTAATATGCGGAAAGAATTCAAAATTAAATTTTGTGTCTGCCTCCAGAGAGTGTCAGTGTATAATAACATGGTAATTTTTACACATCTTTATGAGAAATGGGAAAATTAATTCTTTCTGACAAGTTGTAATTATTCGACTTGGAACAGTTGCAGCTGAGCAGTTTGCATGCCTGTTGTCTGTTGTTGCACAGTGTAAGGGGAAAACGTGGGGATGGAGATATATTGTGTGTCTGAGAGTTTCTAATAGCTTCTGACATTTTAGCCCTGCATATTATCAGGGTGCTCTTAAAAGGAGTGGGGAGTGTAACCTGCTGCCTAGCTGTGGAGGCATAGAGCAGTGGACCTAGTGTCAGGAGACGGGGTAGAAATTATTTTGGTCAGAGGATGAGCAAGGGGTTCTCTCCATTACTTTGAAAATGGTTAAAGCTGAAAGTGAGGTAACATTTTTTGTATTCTTTGACCTCACATTTTTTCCCCTTTAATGAAGATACAGGTGGAGGAAAAGTGTTTATTTTAGCTGTACACAAGCAGAATTATCCTGCTTAAGTGTGTCCTCTTTCTCAACAAAATAGATGGCAGTTCGAGGCACTTAGCACCTTTCAACCTCTAGAGACCATCTCCCCCAAAAGTTAGTGGTCTTTTACAGTGTGAATGTTTAAAAATAAAATATACCTCTTGCGGAAGCATGAGCTTTCATGACAAATATTTTCATGCGGTATCTTTGTCCTTAGCTAACTTAACTTTTCTTTCAGAGTTTCTACTCAAAGGTAGGACATGTTCATCAAGCACGAGCCTGAAGCATCACTGGATGTGTTAGATAAAAAGAAAATTTATTCAAGTGAAGGAGTGGCTTTGAAGGCAAACCTGGCAGTAGTGGGTGCTGCATTTTTTTGTCCTCCTGGAGTGGTCCCTTTGGGATAAACACATACTAATGGCAATGCTTAGAGAACATTTTATCAGGCACACATTAAAGGAAATAGAAGTCACAAATAAAACAGCTCTGTGCTTACTTTTATTCCCAGCGATTTCTCATAGTTGAGTTAGCTAGAAGGGTGCTAATGGTTTAGAAGGTGCTGCTCTTTCCTGTAAGACAATGAAGAGGTTTTGTTGATGCGGGTACTTGGCATATGAAGATACCACAGTTTAGAAATATTTATTTCTCAGAAATGTAGTGTGCTAGCTCTGATTTATGTCCTGGTTGCAATCTGGGTTATTGCTGAAGATAGGCAAGTAGTGCAAAAGCCTGTGAGCTCATGGCTGCTTATTTTTTGTAGACGTTTGCCTTGAACCAAAGAACAACTCAACTTCTAAGGTTTTAGGAGACCCTTTTGTGTTTAGTGGATACCTTGGCCTGGTAAGCCTTAAGTGGCTCTGAGGGAAGATGCTAACAGCTACTGTGGCACAGCAAGGCTTAGCTGGGACCTGGAAACACATGGTGGGGGAGTGGAAAATGCTGCTGTCTTCATCCCAGTAAATGCCTTTAGGGACTTTGGGGTATTGTTCCGCAAGTCCATGGAGTACTTGTACAACAATGTGCTTGTAAGAGGGACTGGTGTAAATCAGATTTCCTTGGGGGGATTTCATGCCCAGAGATCCCAAATACTTGGGTTATCACTTATTTCATTTAGACCTGCATAGCAGACTCATCAACAAACATCTTCCCTGTGAAGGTGCCCTCTCATTTGTGGCTTTTTTTTTTTTTCTGAACCAGTAAAGGTTTTCTTTCCAGGTGCAGCAAGTTAAGAATTGCATGAAGATAGACTCTTTCATCAGCATACTAGATAACCTCCAAAAACGTTAACTTGTATGAGAATTACTCTTTTGAAAAAACACATGCAGGTCTTGGGGTATGCCTTCAGGTCTCAATTTTCCCCTTATTCCAGGGAAGGCTGCAGTTTATTTCTGCTCTGGAGAAACTTCTCCTGACTTGCTGTCATCTGACACTCTGAGTCCTTTTATTCGCTCTTTGCTGCTTTTATGGAAATGCTGCTCAAACCTCTTTTTTTCCTGAGAACATGTTCTTCTTATGCTGTATTTAGTCACTGTGTTCAGGATGACAAGAGGATCAAGAGATTGTCAGTTTTCTTCCAGTTCATTTCAAACCACAATGGGAGACAAATTTAATGGTAAGGAAAGCCAAGTCTTATTTAGCAAGGCTTAAGAGCAGTATCGTAATTGCAAATTGGAAACAGAAAATAATTTTAAAAAAAAAGAGAGCAAATATATGCTGCCATTCTATCTTAACAAATGGATGTATTCATATATTGGCTAGATAGAATATATACAGTGTATATATGCATACATTTCTGTAGCTGATTGGCTTCTTACCTAAGCTAGAATCACCTGGAGAGTCCCAAGTTGGTGAGAACTCGAATATATTTCCTTCAGTTTTCACTGCCCTTATCTTTTACTTTCTCCTTCCTCTCTTGCTCCTCTTTGGAATTAAATGCTGGGCTACCACTGTGGGGCTTGTGTTGTTTAACAGTCCTAAGTATTTAACAATGACTTCACTCGGTTCCCACTGACTAGCCAAGGGTATCTGTGAGCTATGTGATTGCAAAAATGCTTTGAACAGACGTAGATTGAAGCTGACTGCTTTCCACTTACTCTTACCTATTCCCTTTTTAAGTCTATAAATACTGTAAGTCTACAAATACTTCCACAATACAGATGCACTTAACAAAACACCCTTGTGACCAGATTTACAGTTTTTATCAATAGGCTGAAATGGCTAGTTAGTGGATCCTGAATCCAGTCATGTTTGAAAATAGGCGTGCAGTTGCACTGCAGTGCTGTGGTAGCTCTGCCCTTTTTCTAGTAGTCTTTCCATGTTTTTGCTGTGAATGAGGAGGCTGGGTTTGAGATCTGTGAATTCACTTTTGACTGATGATTTTGCCAGCTGTGCTGACCAAGGTGAATAAGGAGGGTGATTGAGCTGTGCTCTTGTTTGCTGGGAGGCATTTGGAGCCCGGGGAGCATTTACTGTAGCGTTCTGTTGGTTAGCATAAGTAGGTAATACTGATCATGTCCTAGGTGTATTGGAGTGGGAATAATTTTGGGGAAGAATTGGTGACAAAGGAGTGTGTCTTATGGGCATCCAATTCAGGAGGATACATTTTGTGCCAGTTTTAATCTTGCAGTGCACAGGAGTAATGTATAGAGGTGTTATGGAGAAATCTATCTCAGACCATCTCAAATTTTGTCGAATGGCTTCACCTAATAAAAACTTGGTCATCTTATATCTCATGTTATTACCACTACTCTCATGGGACTTGCGCTGGATGATATTTCTTTTCAACCCTCTCCCATCCCAAAACAAGAATAACCCCCCAAAAAATAAAGAAGTAGACCCAAAAAACCCCAAAACATCTTTCAGAATTGAACTCCAGTTAGGTGGCAGCTTGAATGATGTCCTTGTTTCACTAAGACAAATACAGCTTCTGGAGAGGTCACTTCTCATTAGATAACATACATTATTCTTAAAACAGAGGAGATTGCCCTTTTTCTCTGTGCATGGGTGAAGAACACCATTTTGAGGTCTTCAGGCTATCCTGCAAAGCTCATTCTAGAAAATGCTCCCGTATTTGTAATCCTCAGCCTGGGTGTAAATGATAGAGAAGTAAGCAAAGGCGAATCACCAGATATGCTTAATTTTATTTTCTTGTTTATTTAATTCTAATTATCAGCAAGCCCATTTGACATCTATTTTCATATATGTTGCCCATTTTCTACTTATGAAAAAGAAAAAACTTTTTTGTGTTTTTTCTTAAGGAAAGAGGGGGAAAGAAGAAGAGTTATTTTTCTTTTATTCCCATAGTTATTTTTCTTTTATTCCCATATATGCCACACAGGGCATATATGGTATTCCTGATATTAACATGGTGGTGTTTGTCCAGAAAGTTTTCAAATGTTGCTTGTTGCCCTGTCCAGAACTATGTCTTACAAGTGCAAGTTTTGCAAAATGGCTCTGGTTGCAGCATTTCTTCTTTTAATTTGTTTAAATTATTTGGGGAACAGACGGTGGTTTAGAATGCTATGTGGGGGCTTCATAACTTTCCATAGTTCATGAAACATAGCAATTGCTATTTAAGCATAAGTGCGCTTTTATCTGTAATAATGCCTTCCTTCTGTGGGGCATTTTCCACAAACCCAGTTTCTCTGCACCACTTTTCTCTTTTACAGATGGCAAAATGAGATTCAGAGCTTTAATTACTCCAGGATTCTCAGAAAGATAGCAGCAGATTAAGGAATAAATCATGTTTCTTAAATTGCTGTCCAGTGTTTGAAAATAACAGCATCTTTCTTTACTGTGCTAGATCAGGCTCAGTGATGAGTGAATAAAATTATCGCCAATGCAGTAAAGGGGTCTGGTTCATATATACATTCTTAAATTGAAATTTCAAAAAAATAGATTTTGAAGTTGCCACACTCATCTGAGATTCTTGTATCACCAAACACATGTTTGTGCTTTTCTGGAGTGATCCCCTTCAGAGACTTTCTCATACTAATGACATCCAATAAAGCATTATTCATGTTACAAGATCTGACTGTCTTCTGGTGGTTTTTTGCTGACTGAGCAGCAAGCTCGTTGAAGAAGTTGGGTAAATGGCTGATCGTTGCTACTGATCATTCTGTGGCTTATGCTGCTAAATTAATCTCTCTATTTTCCTCCTGTAAAACAGAAATAACACCTATTTCTTTGGTGTGCGAGGTTTAATGAGTTGTATTGTGTTTGATGAGGTAAAGCACTGTTAAAGTTTTATCACAGTGCATCTGCTTCCAGTTTCAGTGCAATTCAGACACACTACAGAGGACCTTCGCTGACTGAAGTTAAGGGAAGGGCTGGAGAAACTTTTGAGCATGCTGTTAAAATTCGGTCTGAGTCTGGAAGAGCAGGTCTGTATATCCTCATCTATTTATACATCGGAGCAGGCACCCTGGCTCTATCCTAGTCTGAAGCTTTGTAGCTTGACCCAAATTTTTATCCAGTCACAAACCTTGAAATTCAGGCCCCATTACGGTATTGTGCACCAAACACACCTTGCTCCTCCTTGCCGATAGGTAGCATTTCTGCCTGTCTCCCAGTGCTGCTAGGATTGTGTTTCCCTTCTCTCTTTTGGTTCTGCATATCAGAACGTGATTAAAATCATTATATCCCTATCTATGTCTTGCTGTCTGTTTTCCTTTTAATTAGGTTGTAAAACAATTAGTTACCACCATGTCTCTCTCTTCCCCCTCTCCATCTCTTTTTTTTGTGACTCCCCCAGTGCGCCCAGAGCTGTTTGTTCTCCCCAGGCAGGGAGGAGGGGGCCCTACCGTCTTGTTTTATTTACAGCAGGGTGAAGGTCAGATATAAACAGTTTTTGTTCTTGTGCTGTTGCTTTCTTTTGTGACCTATCCTGCATTGTTTGGCTTTTTTCCTCTCCCATGCTTTGAAGTGCCGCACACCAGGTGTTCCTGTTCTGAATTACACATGAAAGGACCACATCCCTGGACTAATTAACTAGTAAACTGCACCCGCCTCCCCTGGGTTTAATTGATGCTGCTCTTAAAAGGGGAAGCCAGTTTCTTATTCCTCCTGATTTCACACCGCAGTCATCTCCTCTTTATCTCCCTAAATACGGAAGATACTCTTGAATTTCTCACTCCTGGGCCATGCAGTGCTTAATATGTCTTCTCATTTCACAATTAATAAAACAATTATCCAGTATGAAATTTTTGAAGGAAATCCTCCACGTTCTTTTTTTTTTTTTTTTTTCCTTGTCTTGGCTCCTAATTTCTTTGTGCCTGATGGTTGTAGCCTCTCTGGGGAGCACAACGTGCAGAACCGCACCACTTCCCGAGAGCTGGAAGATCCAGTATCTTGCTGCTAATTATTTTACTTGATTGTCTTGACCTAACAAAAGCATTGGTGTATACCGGCATCTTCCATGGCTCACAGTTTCTTTCCTGGGGAAACATTTCTTGCAGTGTAATGAGCAGAAGCTTTCATGATTTCTTTGTTAGGCCCAGTGGTAGCCCACCAATGTGCATCCAGCTTGCCTCTGTGGAGGGGTGGGTCTTGTCAGTGGCAGTAAACTGCACAAAGTGATCAAAACCAGTCTAAAATCAGCAAGGCTAAATCAAATATAGCTCATTTGTGTGGGCCCTCCAAAACTGCTCGGTGCAGGTTTACCTTACATTGAGAAAGACCTGTCCTTGGCTTAATCAGGACAGTGTGCTGGGGGAAACGGACAAGGCTGTCATCTGGCAATGCTGTTTATCCGAATTGGTGTGTGTGCATATACACACATGCATACATATATATATAAAAATTATTTATGTTATATTATATATTATAATCCCCCCACTCCAGCTGTGAGCTGCATCAGCTAAAGGATGTTTTGGACTGGGGCAGAGCCAGTAGCCGCTTGTGTGTTCAGCAGGTACTCCCTGCATGCCCAGGCCTTTGGCTGACCTCCTCATGATGGATAGACATGCAGCAGGATATAGTCCCCACTGGAAGCAGTCCAGCCACTAACTGGGCACATCACAAGTGATACACCATATTCCAGAGCTGTGCAAAAATGATTCCTGTATTTGGGTTCAGGGACTTTGGGTGCTGTTGGGGCTGTGTTGGTGCTTGGGTGCAGGGAGGGCCCAGACTGGTGGTGCTGGCAGATGGAGTTGTAGCAGACAGAGAACCACCGCACACTACCATTTGTATAATGGTTAATTAATTTTAGACCTTCTTGCCCTGGAACGCAGTGTTTGTGTTTTGCTGGTGCTTTGGCACTTAGAAGCAGTGGGAATGATTTAATTCTTGGATATTCTTTACCTCACATAGATATTTTCTTCAAAAGGTACTGGTTTAGGTTTATAGTAAGGTTATGCTTGTTTGTCTGTCTTACATACTTATTCATCCACTGTGAGCATCCTGTATCCTCTTTTAACTGAAGTTTTTGTTAAGTTCATTGAAGTCTTTCCACTGGCTTCAGTGAGAAGCAATCCCAATTCATTTGATTTGTTTTCAACATGAGATGGAATCTCAAATTTAGCAGAAGAAGGATTCAGAATATTACCAGAAAGTGAGTGAGATGCAGCAACATTTTTAATTGCTTAAAAGACATTTTTCTCTCTGGGTGAGTTCCACAGTGTAGGTATTAGTGTTATCACATGCCTCCCTCTTTGTTGGATACGTGGCAGAGGGAAAACTGAAAGACTTTGCTGTATGTGAGCATTTGATTTCAGAGGTGGGGCCAAAATATGTGTATTTCTTCAAGGCAGAAGATATTTCTCGAAGATCAGTGTCTACTTAGTAACAGCTTGGGGCCAGATTCAGGGTGGCCAAGAGAAATGGGAGCTTTGCTGCCAGCATTACAGCATTTGGATTTGGGATTTGGTGTTAACATAAAACATAGAAAGGAGAACATGCTGCTTTCCTTCAAAAAATGTGAATGATGATAAGAATTAGGACTGCAGTGGGGTTGCCATAGGTTTTTGTTGTTGAAGATCCAGCACAATTCCCCGCTTTTCTACCGTACCATGCAGAAGTTCCCTGCTCTTGAGAAAATATTAAATTTTTTTCTTTGCTGGCAGCAGCCAGCAAAATCATCACTGTGCTCTCCCTGAGGAGAGTAGAGTTTGCACTTTTGTGGGGTGCAAAGTGACTTTTGTGGATCATGTCATTTTACAGAGCACGATGGGACCTTAGGCTTTGGATAAGCTGACACTGGAGAACAGACCTCAGAGCAATTAATTGTAAACTGACTGAAGCTTATATGTCAAAGACAGACTGAACTTTAATTAACATGCAGCTTAAGACATGCATTTTTAGACTCTAAAGCAGCTATTTTAGAACACACTAAAAAAAGCACTGAACTCACTGAATTTTAGCAGAAGGTAAAGGTAAAACTTTGGCCTTTATAAGCTTCATAGTTCTATTGAAAACTATGCCTTACCATCTTGATTTAAATAGTTTACAATCTGGAGCCTCTTTTGCATTATATTTGATTGTTTAGATCTAGTATTTCCTGAGTTTGTAAATTTATTTTAATCAATTTTTTGCTAACATTTGCAATACATTCCTTTTAGGGAAATTTTGCTTTAAAAATATCTTCAACCTGGTTTTGCTTATTTCCTATCTTATTTTCTAGCAAAGATGTTTTCAGCTTAAGGCAGACACAAATGAAAACTCAAAAAAAGACGTTTTATTGCCGAAAAGCACTGGTATAATTCAAAAGCACCTCTTGCTAAATCATTCGTGAGTGTCTCATCAAAAGCATAGGATATGGTTTTGTTAGCACAGATCAGGTCTTTGAGAATGGTTGTCATGCGCTTTCTTAATCTTAGTCATTTTAACCTTTTTACAGTTCTTTCTGCCTTACCCTCCCAGCTCTGTTGTTCTGTAATTTTTTTGCTGCCTTCCGCTTCAAAGGCAAGTCTGCCAGTGTTTTTGTGATTAACTTTTATATGTCTGAGTTTTTCAAAACACTATCAGGTTATAACATACTGTTTAAAAGCCCATACTCATCTTTTTTTATTAATTCTACGTTTCTTTATCAAAACAGAAAGTCTTGTCATATCCTGTTTACATTTCAGCTCGTATTTTATTTCATCCTTCAAAAAATGAACAAGATACTGCATCAGAATCCAAACTTTGCAGTGGTCCCTGTTGTTCATGCAATCTGGCAACTGGCTGGGTTACCCCACTTCATTTCTAAGAAATAGCAGCCATGGCTACTTATTTTTTCAACTGTTTTATATTTCCTTACCTCTCCATTATATTAACTAGAGATATGACACAATAGCATTAAAAACTCAAAGGAAAGGATATACGGATTATTTGTTGTGGTTGTTAAAGAAGATACAGGCAATGCTTCTGCTCATAAAGCATTTTATTTTAAAAACTTCCTTTGTTCCATAGGTTTAGATTAGCTATTTGGCTTAAAAATGTTTGGCATTACCATTTTTACGATGGTTGCAGAATGTTAAAAGGCTAGTATAACTTAATATGTAGAAAAGAAAAGCATAGTTACTGTTTTGCTGCTAGATTTAAATGAATAAAAGTTAATAGTTTACGTGTAGTTGTATTTTGGCTTTCTACTCTTTCCAACTGACCTTTCTCTCTGAATATGTCCGACCTCCTTTTCATCTTTGCTCTTTTCCAGTGCCCACCCTCTGAATCTTCACTGTGGAATATTATGAGGAGAATTCACTGAGTTCTCACTTGCACTCAAATGAAAGACCTGATTTGTTAATTTGATCTCTTTTTAAAAATAAGGTCTAAATTAAGTATTATCTTAATCAGCAATAAAATACATTCTTTCAATTACTTGTTTCTCTGACTTATTAAGAGAATGCTAAATAGTTTCAGCGAGTATTGTTGTAATTGTTTCCTCCTTTGATTTTCATTTCCTTAGTTGTCATCATCTCCTGGCAGCAGCAGCAGCTGTAAAGCAGATCTTTCAACAGCCTTGTTAATTGTGTAAAAATTAATCTGATTTTAAAAACCTTATTGATATACGGATTCATGTGCCTTAATGTGCCTGCTCCTCTTTTACCCAGCGTGTTCTTCATCATCTCATGCCTACCTAATGGACAGGTTGGGTCATTCTCTCTGCTTGCCCATGAGGACTAGCATGTTCCTATGGGGTCAGATTTCATTTCAGTGTTCCTATCAAGTGCACTGGATACCTTCAGGGATATATAGAAGGAAAGTGAAATGCAGTCATAGCTTTTATGTCTGTAAGACGTATTTTTCAGCAGTCTATCTTCCATTCCATTCTGGCGTGCAAGGGAAGATAATGTAAGTTATATATGTACAACTTCAATGAAGTACATTGCTGTTGCCTTGTCCAGTTACTTATCGCCTATAAATCAGTTGCGTGTAAATCAGGAGATACACTTGGAAGGAGCTTTGAGCCTTACACCCACATCTCCTATAGTACTGACCAGCTAGTGATCAAAGGATGTTACCAAACATCCTCAGTAACATGAAGCATGAAGTTTCATTCTTGACAGGCTTTCAGATGAGCTGGAAGTACATGATGACCAACGTTCACATTGTGCAGGCAGCTGTCTATGTTTTTGTGAGAGGAAAGATAAGGCTCCTTTATGGAAGATAAATTGTAAAAATAAATTAACACATTAAAAATCTTTTGTAATAGAGGAAAATCTTCTGATAGTTTTCCACAACTCCATAAAGAATACTAATTAAAAAAAAAAAAAAAAAAAGTTTTTATGTAGTTTTTACTTACTGTCATATGCTGCTAAGCCAGTAAGAAGGATATTGTTAAATCATACAAGTATAAATAGAAGTTGTATACAGTTGAACAGTAGATTCTCTTCATGATCCTACTTGTGGTCATTGCAGGTTTGTGGTACAGGTTATTAATTTTAACATTCTATCTTAATTTCCAGACTGTAATCTGTATACCTTAATTGTTCTGTCTATAATAAAAGGTTACCTTTTTCTTCCAATCTTATGTATCAGCCCACTGGTAAAGAGCAGCATCCTCTCAGCATGCTGGTGAAATGATAACTTATACATCATTATGTAAAGTGCTGCAAAGTGTTTTGCATTTCCTTAGGATAAGCAGTGACACAGAAGGATGAAATTTTATCATTTTAAAGATGATAAAACAACAGGTTCTCTATGCCAATACAAGTGGCAGAGGCAGGCGTAGCTTTTTCAGCTTCAGTGAGATTTGGGTCAAGTTCTTTAAAGAAATTCAGATTAAAGCTGTCCTTTCTACACATGTATCTGTCAGTAAAATGAGTAGCAATTCTATTGTCTCAAGGAACTTTAGGTGCGGAGCCCATGCACTCCCTAGCTGATGACTAGGGCTAGATTAGTGGGTTCTTTCTTTCAAGCTGCTATTTTGTGGCTCTTAGCTGAATGGGAGATGAAGGCTGAGTGTTTTCATCCTCTCATGCTGTCACATAAAGTCAGGAATCTGGGGAAGAAACTTCACATGCAGTTTAGACGCATGAATACCTGAAAAGAAGTTATGACAATGATTTTGTTTGTAGAGTTGTTCTGTATCTTATTGCCCACAATGCCAAACAGCAAAACGAGAAAAAAATTACAAAATATGTAGCGGAAATGCTATTTCGGAGTCGTAAATAGACTCTCCATGAAAATCCCAGAGTCAAATCCCAGGAGAATAGGTTTAGCCTTTCATCCCTATGAGACAGATAAATTGAGTATTGTGAAGCTTAAGACTAGAGTTTCTTTTGGATGAGAGATATAAAACCAGCGTCCCATCTTTCATGCGTTGACACCAGACTGCTTGATATTTTAACAAAGATGATTTTTATTTGGGAGACTAACAGTTCTTCTTCCTTATGCTAGCTGAGAGTTTCATTTCAGTGACTGTATATGTGCTGTATATATTTGCAAAAGACTTTGCATTTGTTCAGATGAAAAGATATGCCATAGTATTAAATTATATATATATAAAACATGAGACCAATTGAAAATTTATTCCTATTGTGAAATGCAGCCTTTTGCCAGTGACTACTCATTTAAGATCTGCACATATAACTTGAACAGAAATACAAAAATGGAGAACAACTCTGTGCTAAGGCACATCTTCAGTCACTGTGCTGAAGCAGCGTACGTATTCGAGCAAGCATTGAATTTGTTAGTTCAGCACTGGTAGGAATGTAGGTGTGGCTGCAGCCTGAGGCATGCAAAGGCAACTTTCTTTTGGGAGTGACAAAAGAATAAAGAACAATGCTGAGTATTAAACTTGCAGCCACGAGTGAGACTACATATGAGCACAATGTGTACACATGCCGACTTAAGGCTGCTTTCTAAGAGTAGATGACTTGGGCTGCGGGAATTTTTTTCCATAAGATGTTTGGGTTTGGTGGAAATGCTACAAGGCAGTCTTGCTAGGAATGGGACACCTCTTTTCCTCAGCTTCCAGAGACTTTAGATTCTGTCCTCTATGAACAGGTCTTATGTTTATGGTTCTGTAAGGTGACAGAAATGACAAGACATTCAAGAGTGCTACCTAAATGTCAACTGTAGTTTGTCAAGTGGGATTCATCTCTCACTTCTCTTTCAGATTCTTGAGCTAAGCTAGTAATTTAAACTTGTTTTATCATGAATAAATACAGATTTGTACATGAAGTGAACAGTTTTCCCTACCTATCCTAGATGCCTGTTTTGTTGGAGGCTCGCTTTCTCCATTAAAGGGATAATTGACAATTTTCAGATAGAAAGAGTTGTCAGAACAAGAAAAGTCCTTCAGATTCTTCATCTTAAGTCTTCATATCTGTTTTTATACTGCCTCATGCTGCCACTTTTGTATTACAAGGCAGAGAGTCTAAACCAAGTTTTAAAATAGTTTTGTTTTTCAGATAGCAAAATGAGTCTTTTATTTTGACCACTTTTTCGTTAAATGTATCTCAAAACTAGAGTTGGACAACCACCCACAGCAAGACCACTTAGACAACATCCTTGAGGAAAGACAAGGTGCTATTTCAAGACTAACACACAATCTGCAGAGTTTGCGAAAGAGTAGGAGTCAAAATCCTCAGATATTTGGAAGCTCCTTCAATACATGAATAGTCTAAAACTCTTTTATAAGGCAGGTTTATTCACACCAGCCGATGTTAATACATTGCGTCTTCCTTGCAAATGCCTGCTTATGTCTCTGTGGAATGCTTGAAAAACACAAAATATCTTTGAAGGGATCATGAGGGCTGCCAGATGATATCAGATGAGTCAGAGGTCTGTTACTTAAAAGGAATCCTGCAGGACTCTTGTTTTGCTGGTTTCCATTTTCCTCTGGTCTCCACTGGAGACTAATGGACTAATTGGGCTAAAATATTACTCAAATGAAGCTGCTGCCCTTTCTTAAACTAAAAGGGGTTACTGAGCCACTGTTGTAATTTAATTATTCAACACAGAAGAAATGAAGAATAAATTAGTTATAAATATGCGTGGGATGGCTTTTTATTATACAGTCAGCTCAGTGTTATTTTGCAGTAGGTGCTCTGTTAAAAAGAGAAGAACTTTGTAAAATAGAGGTGGTGCAAAGTACCAAGGTGGAGTCTGCAGGACAAAACCTGCAGAGTTTTAAGCTTTTCCAACCAGTGCCAGTATCTTGCTTACCGCATGTTTGGCTTGTGAGAAAGAGAGGAGTAATGTTCAAACTTGAATATTATGTCTAGGTTTAGATTTTGAGAGCCCAAATTTGGTTTGTCTGTATTGTGGAGGGTCTTGTCTGTTTATCTAAGTGAGTGTGGGATGCACCAGATGAGACTATGCAGTATGATCATATGAACATACATCTGCTTCTACTGTGGACAGAAAATACTCTGGATGTTGTCTGCCAGAACCCTTCTTTACTGGGCAAATGAGAGGTGGGGGATGCGTCATGGGGTCTGACATAACATCTAGTGTCAGTAGGAAAGGACAGAATAAATCAACAAAGTCTATTGAATTGCCAGGACCAGACAGCATTCGTCTACGAGCTCTAATGGAATTCAAATGGGAAATACACACCGTAACAGACCATTTGGAGGAAACAACGGCGAGGAATAGGGTTAGTAAACACAAAAATAAATATGTTATATTACTGAAGATTAATGTGGTTTCTGTTAACAGAAGTTGTGTTTCACAGATTGCTGCAGCTCTGTAGAGGAGTCAAGAAGAGATCCTGGTGTTATCTACTTTGATTTGAAAAGGCATTCAACAGGTGCCTTGCCAAAGGCTTCTGGAAAAATTTAGCTGTCATGAGATAAGGAGTGAGAGTCTCTATAGATAAATAATTGTCTAAAGGGTAGGAAACAAAGGGCAGGAACAAATAGACAGTTTTGACAGTGTAAGGAAGCCAGTGGTGTAGTCTCATAGGATGTCTGTGCTGCTAGAATATCTGTTGCTCAATATATTATAAATTATCTGAGAAAGGAAAATTGGGAAAAAAAAAAAAAAGGTTGCAGGTGCTAATAGGTTATTTAAGAAATTCAAACCAAAACTGATTGCAGAGAAGGATTTCGTGTTAGGGAGTGACTGGTCAGTAAAATTAATGGCAGGTAAAAATCTGTGTGTATAAATTGTGAGGTAATACCTATGGGGGGAAAAATAATTCTGATTTTGCATACAAAGTGGAGAACTATAAACTTGCTTACCACTCAAGAGTGTCAGCTCAAAGCTTAGTACCAATGAATGAAACAAACAGTATGCTTAAAGTTATTAGGAAAGGAACAGAGAATAGTATTATGCACTGTATTTATGTTATTATTATGTCAATAGTATTGTATCTATGTTCAGCCACATATGGAAGGCTGTGTTCCTTTCCCGTTGTTCTTCCTTCTCCTCTCATCTCCAATGTAGAAAAGATGTAAAAGTGGATGGGAGCTAAAATCAACAGTGCAAAGCAACTTCCACATGAAGAACAGTAGATTGAGATCCTTAAGCCTGCAGGAGATAGATGATAGCAGTCTCTAAAACTGTGAGTGGCTCCACAGAAAGTGAATAGGAAATGCACATTAACGCTTTCTTCCAACACTGAACTAGGTGACAGCAAAAGGATCCAGCACGTTACAGAGCTGGAACTGTTTTTGCTTGTAACATGTAGTTAAACTGTCGATCTTGTTGCCCTAAGATGTCATGAGTACCAAGCGCTGGCATGGGTCAAAAAACGGGTTACACAAGTTTGTGGAAGAAAAATCCATTAAGGACACCAACATTACCGCCAGAAAGCTGCTGCAGGGTAGGAGAATATACTGAGGAATTGCTGCCCTGTGGTGGCCCTATTTTTGTATTCTTTCCTTACCATCTTCTTGTGGCACTGCATAAGGCAGATGACAGCGCTGACCTGAGCAGATCTGTGGTCTGTTACTGTCTTTCCCATGTTATAATTTTATGTAAGGTGTCAGTGGCTTGGAGTGCTTGTGTGTATCCAAAGTCTTTTTTAATTTACTAGTTTGTAGACAGGAAAGTATTAACGATTTGCAATTTTGGGGGCTTGACAGGAAAGGAAAAACAAGAATGTGTGAATATGGATGAGACTTCACTGGTGTCCTGATAACAGAGCTCTTTCATGTAGCTGCCTGCTCAGTTGTTTCAAGCAGCATTTATGGGGTGATCAATCTGCAAAAAGCTGTGGCATAAAGTTGTCTTTTTTCTATCAACTTCACAGATCATACTGCCCCAGCAGCTGGTTGGCCACAGGGGCATATTGCAATTCATATTAAAATGAGGGTCAACCATACCAGTATATAACGCCAGAGCTACTGAGAAAAACCACTGGATTTCCATTTACTGTGCTCTTGATAATTTCACAGTAGACAAACTGGACTTGCTAAAAAAATGAGATCTTTTTCCAGCTGATGTCAATGGAGATTCTCTCTCTTTTGTTCTTTATTTTAGCTTGAATATGAACTAATCTGTTCGAATAGAAGTCATGTTGTATATTTTCCCTGCACTTTTTCCTGTTTCTGTAAGCAATGGCTGGGAACCTGAAGCATAAGACAAATCTGTTTCAGTAGGTCTGTGTATCTAACTCCACCAAGATTATTTTCTAGGTCCTTGCCAATGGATTACAATTACCAGTTTGCTTAGCTTAGTGTTATGAATGGACCTATGGATGCATAGTCAGAAAAGCGCCAATAGTTTATAGCTAGTGCAGCCCTTGAGATACAAATTAACGTTTGACTATTTTATGTTTCAATTTGTGATGCACCTTTATTTGTTTGGAAGTTTAGATGTTTCAAACGTAATGAGATGCACACAGACAAAAAGTTAAATGATTTATTCTAGTGGCTAGATGTGTTATAGTAGCCACAGCAAAGAAATATGAACTAATCAAGGATTAGATGCAAGAGTTTGTAAGAGCACCAGAGATAAATGACTGGGAGATCTAAGAGATCTAAGCTGAGAGAGGCCAGGTACAAGTTAATATAGCTCATTAAAAACATCTATGTTAATAGGACATTTCATTGCCTAACTGAGAATGTGTCTTATGTTTTACATAGTCATTAACTCAATTGTTCATGATTCTGTTCCTGGTACATTAGGGGCTTTTAACAGGTTCTTTTTTGAAGAGAATATCATTTGTGCTTTGTTCACATAATATAGGATAATATACATCCCCATAGTCTTGTTATTGTATTGTTATATTTAAAAGGCAAAATGTTGAAACTATATGAAAAAATACGAATGGAAGGCATACACTGAATCTTACTTCCTATTCCTTGGGTCCCTGGACTCTAAATGGTGAGGGCTTCAGACATTTTGTATACATACAGAATCAACTAGGTTGGAGAAGCCCTTTGACATCATCAAGTCCAAATGTTCCCCCAGGACTACCAAGTACATGCAGTGTAGTTGATTCTGATACAAGCAGATCTCAAGCTGAGAGAAGAAATGTTTGGAAATAGTTTTCAAAGAACAAAATACCTGGACATTGTTAATTCTAAGGTAAAAATATATGATGAGGTCTCAAGTTCAAGGCTATATGTTAATTTGCAAAATATATCAGTTACTCTGATAATATATTATTTGGTCTGGTATAATTTTTGTTTTGTCATTTTAGTACTGCAGTTTGAAGAAGATGCAAGCAATCACACAAATACTAAAACCAGAAAGGGAAGGGGGGAGGACCTATGTCTCTGTGGACAAAACTGTTGTCAGTGCTGATAATGCAAGAAGTACTTCAAGAGGAAGTAGAAAAAGCAGGGAGTGCAGCTGTCTGTAATTAATTGAAGGAATAATATAATAACTGTTATTATAACAAGCCAAACAATAGTTTTGGCAAATATTTTTGTAGCTACTTAAATCAGTAATGAAGATGATAAGCAACTATCGCACAGACAGCATTAGCGTACTGCTGGTGATCAAAGGCAGCAGTCAGCAGAGGGTGACTGGCAGGCAACAATAGCAGAAACCTGACGAAACCCCTCCTCACTCTCTCCCCCTTGCATCCTCATCCTCCCGTCTCCTGATGTGACATCATCGGTCTCTCATCCCAGGAGGGCTCCCTTTGCCAACTGCGAGCCAAAGCAATGTGGGGTATGTAACATGCACCCATCCAGACATGCTGAGAAGCTCTCCCGGGTGTCGCAGCAGCTGCCGAGTGGCCTTATTCACCCTTTTTGGACCCATACCTGCTCTGCTCTCAGCTGGTCCTGCTCTGCAGCAAGTGGGCAGCCAGTTCCAGCTGCGTGGCATTTAAATGTTACCATAGTGATGAGTAGTGGACACTGCCACCTTTCTCTTTTTAATTAAAGAACAGATGCAGGGAAAGCTGATCTCTTGGTGACCCTCTTTAAGCTGACATCAACATGCTAATTGTTTTAAATTCTTTTCTTCCCTCAGCAGTCGAAGAGCTCTGTCCTTCTTTCCTATCAAGGTCTTACCTCCAGTTAGGTTAAAGAAGCAGTAACTCTTTTCAGAGGCTCCCTTTGGGGACTGTTTCAAGCAGTGACTGCTTTAGACCAGACTAAACACACTTCTCTCTATTAGCAAGGCAAGTGCAGAGGAACAAATTCTTCTGCCTATGATGGGAAACTTCTGACTTTCCTCTTCTAAAAACAATCCTAGCAACAGTGCTAAGCAGGGATTTGCTCAGGGTATCCAGAAAACTGTGTGATTACTAACATAGGCATGAATCCTTCCAACCTCCCCTCACTTTTCACCATTTCAGCACAACACAATCCTTACTAAACAGACAAGGCAGTTGTGATTGGGATGGATGTGACTCGGGAAAAAGGCTCCTGCCTTTCAATCCCACTTCAGCCCTCAGCTCGCAAAGCAGCCTCAGCTACCTGCTTTAGTTTCCACTTTTATAAAATAGCAGTAGAATTGTCATTCACTTGTTGTAGAAAAATAATTGTCTTTTGCCCAGGTGCTTTACCACATAAAATATTTCATAAAGAAGAACTGCTGCTAGAGCAGTCAGTCTTCATCAGCAATTGGTGCATGCCGATGTCAGAGATTGTTATGGCTTTTCTTTAGGGATTGAAATTGCACATGGTATTCATGTTAATGATAGTCAAAAAATACATTATTTAAAGGCTTCTGCTGTATTATTTGCCCTTTTTGCTTAGCTTCAGGCTAGAGTCAATAGGCAATTTAGCTCAAGAAAAACAGTCACCAAACAAGAAAAGGGATATTATTCATCCCATGCAGGTGTAAGTAAACCAAAATTAGTCTCAGATACCAAATTCAGACTTGCAGAAAGCATTCGATTATGTAAGTTAACTGGTGATTGCCACTGGATGTCCTCATTGCTGAAGTGTAGAGTTTGGCTACAGAATCCTAAAGATCATCAGTGACAACAACCCTTGAATGCAGGTGGCTATTCAAACTGTTTATACAGGGATATGGAAGGGCTGATATTCTTTGTTGTTGTTGTCTACTTTATCTCTGGGCTTGCTTGAGTTGGAGCAAGATCTCATTTTCAAGATAACCTTACAAGGCAGGAGGTAATTTATACATGTTAAATGCATCATTCTAATACATTCACAGCACTCAAAAAAATTAACTCTAGAGCCAGGGTATCTGATGAAGCAAGATTTACATTTGGGGTCATTAATTGCTTTGTGTATACTGCACATGGCTTCTTTCCTTAGGATTTTGTCTATTGAAATATAAAACAAAAACACAGAATAGGTCAGTTAGTCCATGAAGTTTGGATCATTTTGTCTGTCATGTAAATACTCTTTCTCTGGGAGTTCTTGGGTTATGTTGTCTAAGAGGAACACAAAGCCATTTAAATACTACTAAATATTTTTTTGTTTCTGGAAGGAAAGGCAGAAATTTTCTTTCTGCTATTCTCAACCTCAACTGGCAATTGAGGTTGGAGAATAAAACACTGATTGACCCTATCAGTAATCCACCTAGCTGCTGTTCTGTTACCTGCGAGCAGATTCGGTTCTTTTTAAAATGCACCAGCAATGTGGCTTCAATAAATGTTTAAAACAAATGCTTCTCTACACACAGATTTTCTTCATATGAATTAGGCAGAAATTACACAGCAGTGTTGAGCTGCACTGTACAAGCCCAGTGAGCTTCCCTGGAGTTTGCTGAGTTTTAGGACGTAGGACTGTATTTTGCTGCATCGTGAGGATAAAGTGAAGGTGTGAAGTTCATATCTGAATGTCAGCATCCCACAAGTAATCTTTTAATGCATTATGCTCCCACTTTAATTTGTCTGTAGGCATTTGAATTTTCTGTATCAAGTCAGGGAGAGCTGACAAGCACAGCCAGAAATGCATATTGGCCTTCTATTCAAGTGAGACAGTGTGGGGTTTCCTTTCCCAGCAGAATTTGGAGTCTCATTTATTTGACTGCAGCTGAAAAATGGCAGACTATTCATTTAAACCAAAATGCTAATAATAATACTGATGCAGAGAGACCTTTATTAATTTTAAACAATGGTTTTTTGTGACTTCATTTATGCCAAGAACACGACCACAGAGAGAAGTGCTGCATGCTGTAATAAAGTGCAGAACATAAGACCCAGCTTAAGCTAGGACTAAATACTTGGTAGGTCAGTACATTCTGTCTTAATTGGAGCTCATCCACAGTAAGCCTTTTTTACAGAATATGTAGCTGGCAGGGCAAGGCTTCTCATGTCTCTTCTAGGGGGAGCATCTGTGTGCTTCTGAGGTTTTATTGGAAGTCATTTGATGCTAGATGTTTGCTCCATTATGACAGTGTTTTTTAACAATATTTTTGAATGAAAATGATTTGAGCAGATTACTAATTGGACCACCCATTTCCTTAACATCAGGAGGCCAATTTCCGTTTGAGAATTGTCAACTGCAAAGCCACAATACTTGAAAATTTATCCTAAGTTATATGTTTAGTTGTATTTATTTCCTTTGCCTCCAAATAATGGTTTGATATTTCCTTTGTTGTTGACAAGTTGTTGACAACATACCAAGGAAATAGGGCTGCAGCTTATTCAAGGGCCCCAGGTTTTCTTACATTTTTTTGAAGGTCATTCCTGTTAAGCATCTGATTTTTGTCACGTGGAAAGGTCCTGAAGTCAGATTCTTTAATATAGTATACTTTCGTATTCAGAGACCACATAGAATCTGTTTTGCACCTTAGCAATGATATAAGGGGGCTTACTGGTGGATTTCAGAAGGTTTTTTGCTACTCTGCATTAAATATAGACCTAGAATATTTAAGCAGAAAGTTCTTAGAATCACAATGCCCGTTTTACACTCTTGAAATTAGATTTGTTTTTATATAACTCTTGCCATGTATAATATGGATTTCTAGTGAAAGCGCATAGAGCTAAAACTCTGCATCCAGTTTTTGTCATGCACTGAGCACTGGGTCTGTAATTAGCTCCTGCCTTATGCTCGCCCACACCTGCAGTTCTTTTTTGAGAAGATTTGCTCTGTATCAGTATGGCCAGCAGACTACACAGGGTTAACAGACCAGCTGCATACAGTGGTTTGACTCCTGAAGCCCATGGTCCTGCCCCGTCTTACAACCGACATAGCCAGCTTTGTTTCCTGGCACACTTTCAATGCAAACAATGCATGACCATCACAGTATCCTGATGCTTTAGATGTCCTCCATGCTGTGTGCAGGGTCTCGTTCAGAGGGAGGAAGGAAACTTGGGAGATGTGCTTTTGCTTTTCCCAACTGATAATTATTTTTTTTTTCAATGGCTGGACAAGTAGATCCTCAAATCCATGCACAGCAGTTCAGATTGTTTCTCTGATTAACTGGGAAGTTATTAGACACTTTGGAGTCTTAAGGACTTTGAAAATATTGCACCAGTGTGTAGCTGGTCCACCTCACTTCTGTGGTCTAAAAGGGAGTCCACAAAGCAAAGCCAGAGTAACTTACTCTCCTTGTCTATTATAAAGTAGTATCCTGTTCCTTGTCAGTATGGAAGCAGTATTATACAAATCCTCTGCCAAAAATAGGATAGGTTGACATGACAGAAGGACACTGTTCAAAGTAACTGCTGGTGATTGTCTGCATAAGGTTAGTTTGCTGTGGGATGTATGGAGGGATTTACTGTCATCCATAGCTATTGGAAATAGGAATCCCAGTCAGGAAGCAGGCATTACACAAGTATGTGGTGAAAAGACAGAAACCCATAAAGCTGCAAGGGTCCTTTTGTAAAATGCATGTGAGTAGCCAAGTGGGACAATAGCAACACTGCTAATTCATTTAATTAATATGTAATTTACTTGCAGTAGTGTTCATTCTAGTCTGTCTTTCTTCAGAAAGATGTTTTCTGCTGTGGTGAAGCTGTGATTCATTTCCATTTCACTACTTTCATTTTCACGGTCTCTTTGTTAATTGTCAAGGCCTGTTTGATGATTATAGTGGCTAGTAAATGCATTACTAAATTATGGAACTCAGAAAGCTCCATAATGATCCTCAATACCCACAGAAAGTTTAATTACTCAAGAAAATAACTCCCCCCGGGGCAA
>JAOEHY010001479.1:0-40680 GCA_025447955.1 Psilopsiagon aurifrons
GATACTGGCAGCCTATGAAGGGGTTCGGGCTGCTTCAGAGGTGATTGGCACTGAAGCACAGCTCCTCCTGGCACCCCAGTTGCCTGTGCTGGGCTGAACCCAGGACACAATGTGAGTAACTGTGTTGACTCTCCTTATCACAGATTATAAAAGGAAATAAGTAAAGATAAAAAAATTGCCTGCTGTTATACAGTCAGAGAGGTTATTCCTCATTTGGTTTTAGCAGAATATCTAGTATATGTTGTTTCATTTGACCCCAAAGGTTAGATCCCAACTGCGAACTCCAAGTGTTAATATTGTGGGGTTTGCAATCCCTCAGCTCAATGCTATGTATGTTTTTGGCTTTACACTTCTGGGATGAAATCTGGATTTTACTGAAGTCAAAGCCAGGACTTCCTGTGCATTTGTCAGAGACAAAGTGCTATTCCCACAGAACAGTGTAGCAGGAGACAAGCCAAAGTTGCCTGAACTCTGACATTGCCTCTCCCTTATTCTCCTCCATGGACAAACTCATCTCATCCAAGGAAGGTTTTCAATCTCAGGTGCTTAAAACAGACCAGAGAGGAGGTAGATGAGTCACCTGGATATATTTATTTTGCTGTACGTATTCAAACAAAATCATCTGAATCCTTTCCATAATATCTTTGATGCTTCCTTAAGACAATTCTTCTCCCACACCCCTGGGAAAGTATATCAACACACTTCAGTGTACTGTATCAGGAAGAGCCATGACTTCTGTCCTTCTAGCAATGCTAAGTGGATTAATCATCAATAGGGACTCCATAATTTTAGCAGGATTCTCAAGTATGATTACTCAAACATGGACTTTCCTAATTCAGGTGCTCAAATGCAGGTGTCAAAGTTATTTCAGAAGTGATGAGAGCCCTCAAGAGGTGTGCAGTGGGATCTATTTGACTCGGTATGATTATTTATAGAGTCAGACTTCTACCACTAAGCAAGTCACTCTGGGACATCTTTGCAGTCAACAGAGAGCTAGTCAGTAGTGTTAATGTAGCCTGTGGCATCATTCATCTCACCCTGAAGGACAGAGCTGCATTTGGCCAGATGAATCACAATCTAATCTCCATGAACTATATTGATCAGGTCATTCTTGACTATAGCAAAAGTCTAAGCAAGTGATAGACTCCTAATGCTAGCTCAGATGAATCATCTAACTAGCAGGCTTCCAGCCTAACCTTTCCAGGGCCATTATTTGAGATCCTCCTAACACTCCACAAGGAACATCAAAGGCTTTGAGTTCACCAGAAGAGATGAAGGTATGTCTACATTGATCTACCAAAAATGGGAAGTAAAAGAGATTATGGGGTTATATCTTTGACTAGGTGGAGGAAATATGGAGGATGGTGGAGTCATGCAGCTGACCTTCCTATGGGGTTTACGCCTGGATACTAAGCCACCTTATGCCAAATCTCTATAGTAATGAAAGGAAGGACCTAGCAAATTATCACAGAGGTGAGTGGCTTAGCCTTCACCTGCTGCAAGAAGCACCAAATTTGTTTCATTGACTGTCCTTTAAACAGACTCCATGATCAGGAAGTGCAACAGAGAGCAACAGAGATGTCACGATTCAGGTTGGCATCACAGCATCTGTTCTGCTGAAAACACGCATCAGGATGATGCACTGATAATGAAAGACTAGTGCTCTAGGTATTGTTAAAAGGTTTTGTTATGTTTCAACCTTTTAAGATGTAGATTTTCACCAAAACAGGACATAATAACACTGTGAACACCAAATGAAAATATGGAAAGGGAAATTTGCAGCAAAATGAAATATTTAAATATTTGATTCGGAAACATCAAAAGGTAAGAATTTTCTTCCAAACACACGATTCCAGAAAAGGAATTTCAGTAACATTATCTGCAAAGCATTTCAAATTGCCACGTGTACTGATAAAGTTTTCATCAAGGTTTTTCTTGTGTCCTTTGGTGCTTGCATACTGGTATTTTTCCTCTTAATATGTAAGCTTGTCACATTATTGTAAGTTAAAATGAATATTATTGTTAAGGACAATTTCCAAGCCTCCCTCAGGTATGCTGGCAGCTTGCAAAGCCAGCTTTATCCTGGCCTATTTATGTGGCATTTTCATTTTGATCTACGTATGGTATTTAAGCAAGGCCATGAGTCCAGACTTACTGCACTTGGAAGGAGCACGTGGAGATAGATAGGAAATAGTGGTATTTGTCACCAGCTAAGTTAATTCAAGCAGGAAATCTGCAGGTTCTGATTACTACACACATAAAGCAAACCCAGCCTCTGAGATTATTGGTTACAAATACCTCTATGGATATCAGGCATCTAAGAAAAGACTTCAATAGAAGATAGAAATGCTGGTATGACAGATAAGACCTGTGAAAGATGTAATACATAATGCTGAAGAAGAGAGGAAAGGAGCAGAGAGGCTTTCAGCCCAAAATGGATGATTTTCATCTTAGAAACAGTACTTCAGGATTTGTGAAAAACTGAAAATCTCATTCATTTTCACTGGAAACATTAATTTTAAGTAACCTAACGATAATGCCCTCTGAAGTATAAGGGATTCCAAAGGATGCCCATTCTCTAGTATAAGCATTACTGTTCACTTTCCTGGTTCTTCCTTACCTGCCACATGTCTGCATAGTGGACTCATATCATCAAGAGTGAGAGACAAACATTAAGATCTGAGCCAGTGCACCAGGACAGAAGGAATAACATTGCTCTGCAGCCTGTCCAGCCCAGTAAGAATGACATAGCTGAGTTTCCATTAGCACTGTTGGTTTCCCCACACTGCAATCCCTGGCACATCTGCTGCAACAAAAACCACTAGCACAGACAGGGACAACTCCTGCTTGTACCCAGTTTACAGTGGCTTCCATTGCAGGAAGTAGCAGAGCTCACATCATCTCAATCAGCTCAAGCCATCGTTGCTTTACTGGCATTATGGAGTGGTGCACTTTAATGAGCCAAATCCAGCCAGCTGCTAATACTAGGGCAAAGCTCTCACATGAGCAGCATCTCCCTTTTGAAACAATGCAAAAAAAAAATACTAATGTAAAAATAGAGAAGATAAGGCTGCATTGGTGAAAGAATAGTCACTAGGTCAGCAGTATATCTTCTCATGTGTCTGCACCTCATTTGTGTGAGCGTCTAGAATCAGAGTTCACCTCATCACTTAACTCCTTCCAGTCTTACATCTCTCTGTTTCAGCTCGGATATTTGTTGGGTACCAGCAGCCAAACTTGGAACTGAATATTCAGGCAATATTTTGCCTAGAGTAAACATCTAGGAATCAGGATACATAGACTAGATTTATACCAACAAATTAAATGTACTTAGGACCATTCTCTGGCACTGATGCAACTGAGCATTGAAAGGGCTACTCTAAGGTGTCCAAACTACCTCCCTCTCACTCTGCAGGAAAGTGCAGTCGCATAGAAACTGCTTATTGGGAATGTTTTTTTGCCTGTGCTAAGTACTGAGCTGTGATGAGGAATGGTTTTGGACAGTACTGGTTCACTGAAAAAATACCAGGAACAATTCCAGCAATTTAATAAGGTAGGCAGTTGAGTTTCAGTGCCAAGGGACATTTCCTGACTCCATTTAATTTGCCAGCATAGACATAGTCCCAGATTCCCAGTTCTTGGTGTACACAGGTTTGTATTTCGTGGTTTGCCTTGGCTGGTGAGAGCTGGATGCTATCTCTACCTTAGAAAACTGTGCAGTGCTCAGCCGACACTAAAGACTGAGTTCCCCAGACCTGTACACCAGTTCTGTAGGGTGATAGGCTTACTCTGGATCAGCTGTAGTCTGGTCCTGAAGGCTGAAAAACTCAGTAATGGTAGGAGTACATGAGGGCACCTTCCAGACACAATCTTCTGGCTTGGTTTCACCTGAAATGGATCTGATTTTCACACTTGAGGACTGCTCTAGGATTCAAAACACAGGGAAGAAAATGGGGATGGTTGACTGGAAGAATTGCTTCAAAGTGGCGAATTAAAGTGCTAATGTAAAGGCACAAATACACATTCAGGTCCAATTAAAAATGGAAATTTTGTGCCTAATTCCAAATGTTCTTGTTTCACGTTATGATCAAACCTTTGTTTTCCTTAGCTCTTGGTGTATTCTTTAATGATCAAACTCTTTGGTTCTTGATGTATTTACATATTTTTTTCCTTGTAAAACAATGTTAATTGTAAGATCATAGACGCTGCAAAAAGCAAAATGTGTATGTGCATAGAATGCTGCATTGCTGACATCACCTTCACTATGCTGCAGTATCTACACATTGACTCCATTGTTTCTTTCTCTTGACAACGTAAAAACAGCTTTTTTTTTTGAAAAGCGTTTTTCAGCCTTTATAAGAGGTTTGTGCGTGAGACAGAGGTGGTCGGGTTCACACAGTCTGGGGGACAGTAATTCTTTATTTTGCTACAACATACAAGCAAACCCAAAAGCCCTACTAAATAATCGACAAGGTTAGTTATTTTTGTCATTCAAGGAAATCCCATAAACACTGCTCTGAGAGGGGTGTGTCAGGGTTGGAAGATGTCTCATTTTCGGTAAGGAAAAAGCGCCTAACTGCTTTCTGATATAGAATCACAGAATAGTTAGGGTTGGAAAGGACCTTCAGATCATCTAGTTCCAAACCCCCTGCCATGGGCAGGGACATATCCTGACAGCAAGTGCAGGGTGAACCAGCAGGTTCCACCAGGCTCCTACAGTTCCCTTACTGACACTCTTTTGGAAAATAAACATTCAATTTTGATGTACATCTTGCTTCATGACAGTGCCTTAGGAGTTCATGGATGGAGCCATGCTCTTCCAAGATCTAACTGACAAGTCCAGGTTGACTGCCTGGCAATCATCATGGGTATGAGGCTGCAGCGCTACTGGAAGGAAGCAGCAGCCAAAAAAGCGTTAGATTTATGGCTAGACTTGATGATCTTAAAGGTCTTTTGTAAGCTAAATGACTTTATAATTTCCCTCTGATAGCCTTCACAATAAAATTCTGAGAATTATGCGCTTAATTTTAAGTTTGTTTGACCTCATTACATGCTTACAAATGATCAGACACTTAAATGATGCTCTCATTTCGGAGTCGTCTTCTTAAACAGTCTACAGTCACCTGTTCAATACCAAATTTTCACCCAAGCATGATCTCCTAGAAACTATTTGGCACATCATTTCAGTTCAGAAATAATAAATACAAGAGTACAGTGTGGAACTACTCAGGGTAGTAAGCCCTGGATTTGTTAATAAGTCTTTACAGTTTCATACTGAAACGTTTGTTAGAGCGGATATGTTATTCACACTAGAACAGCCATCTACATCTCTGGGGGCTGAGTGAGATAAATGTATAGCAGTTTATGGTTGGGTTTTTTTTTCCCCGAAGGCTTCAATTTACTACTTCTCCTAGGAAGAAAACAGCATTTTCACAGGCACAAAGAACATGCCCATCTATTATTAACACCTTTGAAAGTCCCCATTTAAGTAAGATGATTTACTTAATAGCTGTATTTTACTTGATTCTTTATCAGTTGGCTTCATTAAGTCCTTAAAAACATTACCTCCTCTTAGAATTAATTCTGACAGAAAAAGCATAAAAGGGCTAGGGCATTTCAGTCATTACCTCTCAAAACAATGCTGTCACGTTGATGTAAGCTACAGTCTTCTCAGCCCTTACTACAGAACACTGAAGTTTATTTTTATAAGGTTGCTAGGCAGTTAAACCACCTTGAAAGAAAGGAACTATCTGTGTGAAAGCATGTACAACAAAGTTATTGATGGAATACTAAATAAAAAAAGACTACGCAAGAGCTAAATCCAGAGGTATTTATTGGCGCAAAGCTATTGTATTCCAGCCACACTGACATTTCAGTCTGCAGTTTTTAACAGCCACTGCAATATAATTTAAGCCCCAAAATCAAAACTGTCAGTGCTTCTGGACCCTTGAGATAGGGAAAAAGTTCACTTTAAAAAGCATTTTCCTTTCCTCCAACTTTCTAAGTCTCACAAGTACACAGGAAGTTGTGTTTCTTCTTGCACTTGGAAAAGGGCTTCTTAGAGAATCACAGATGCTAGGTTGGAAAAGACCTTTAAGATCATGAAGTCCAACCATTACTCCAAGACTGCCAAGAACACCACTAAAGCATATCACTGAGGGCCTCATCTACACAAAGGAGTAGAAGAATATGTTTCATGGATACACCATTCCCAAGTGTCTCATTTCAATTCAACTATAAAAAAAGTGTAACGAAACACAGCCTTTTTGAACCTGATGATAAACGCTGTGGAAGGGAAAACTAAATGTACTTGATAGAGAAATAAGGGCACAATCTTTGATGCAAAACTGTAGAACCACAAGAATAATTTAGGTGTAAAGGGACCTCTAGAATTCACTTGCTTCCACCTCACGCAAAGCATGGAAACATAGGCACATAGAAAAGGAGAGACACCTTTAAAGCAAGATCTGGCCTGAAAATCATCTTGAGCACCACAAGTCCAGCACTGTCTTGAATCAGGAGGGTTGTAATCCACATGAACATTCTCCACTTACAAATTCCTAAATCATGTGATTTTTCTCCTTTTGACATACTTCTTTTTGACTTCCTGTCTGTGCAGAGCATATTCATTCTGGGTAAAGAAAGCAGGAAAAAACAATGCCATCTGCTGTGCACATCAGCCCCAAATCCACATATATGTATTTACAGTAAGAAACATGAAAACAAATATATTCCCCTTCCCCCAGACCAGTCCCAACAAGTTCTCTGAGTTCTTTGCTGCAAATAACTTGAGTTGAGGGACCACGGTTCACATCAAATATTATATTTGAAAAGAAATCTACTAAAACTTGGCCAAAATGCTTGTAGGGGTCAATTTTTTAATACAAAAGCAATGTTTTGTGCACAAACGTTTCCAAAATGGAAAAAATAGCAAGTTTAATATTTTGTATTTCTGTGACTTTTCAGATGAAAATTCTTTATTGAAAACCAAACATTAAAAAGAGCTTAACATCAATGCTTTAAGTTAAAACCAACTAGTTTATAATATCCATTAACAAGATTCATAAAGAAAACAAGGCCCAAGGCATGTAGCTGGTCTAGAGTGTAATCTTTGATTGGGATTTTTGGCCGTTAATATACCCTCAGGTCATGTTTTTAAATTTTCATATCCTCAGCTGATTTAATGTTCCGTGGAAGAAAGTGGAACAAAGCAGCATGACAATTCTTCCAAAAATGGAATTTCCAACTTCTCCTCTTGTTGTTTAAATAAACTAAAAAAGCCTAAAAAGTAGGGACAAATGAAAGATTTATTAATTTTTAATAATCCAAGGAGTCTAATGTGTAAATCTTTTAAAGGAAAAACATCCCCTAATGCAGGTTAAAATGAAAAAACTTGGCAGCAGCTTGCGCTCAAAGTGCTGCATATACATTTTCTGGTTACAGCTGAGCAGATAAGCTCAGCTCCTACAGAAATGAATAGAAGCTGGCACATAAGTACCTGCAAGAATCCACCCCACAGCCCATGATAAAGCATCTGGTTTATCATCGGCAGCAGAACCAGTAGAATTAAGTAGTTAATACTTCAAAGTGATACAAAATGTGGCTGTAAATTCAACGGAGCTTTCTACCAGAGACCATGTAAGGACACAATAACAACAGCAAATTGATTCACCTAAACCTTTGCTTTGCATTTGCTGCAAGACAGGCTTTCCAGTAAACTACTTCAGCTCTCTTCTGCATTAACAATAACCACCTCACTGGCTTTTGAATGAGCCACGCTTATGCAGGCACAAATAAGGAAAAAAGAGAAATATTACAGACATGGGGAAAGATATTCCTTGTTGGAAGTCCCATTTGCTGCAGCTTCATAAAGATGTAGAATTTGGGTCAACGTAATACAGCAGATCCATGTAGTGCCTTAATACTATTGTTTTTCTCTTTTACAGCCTGCTGAGATATAAGTGATTGAAAAACTACCCCATTAAAATCAAGTAGATGCATTTTCCCCTATCTTTACTCTCCCTCCCCCTAAAAAGACCACGACTAGTTTACATCTTATGGGAGAATTAGCTGCACAGATTTTATAAAGCTCATGTACCAGACACTGCCACTACTGACATTAATGTCAAAAAGGCTCCTTTTCCACAGTCCCCTCCACAAGGATGGCAGCTCACTCATTTAGAGGGCAGCGCTGCAGGACCTCTTACCCCCTGGTCCCACATGCAGCCAAGCAGGCTGACCCACAATGCCCCCATGCAACTCACCTGTGGGGTAGGAAAGCAGCAACAGTTCTTGCAGCACAAGGCAAGCTGACTGCTTGGAAGAGCCACATGTTTGGAGGAGGCCTGTGGCAAGGTCTCCATGCAAAGGACCCTAAACCACCATCTGACCCCCTATACTTGCACACCCCTCTCCCCGCATGTACATGCTTCCTATCCATCTCACATTGTATATAGGCTGCTGTCCGTCTTCTGCATGGATTTGCAAAGAGGAAAACTGCAAATCTTTTATTTCTTTCATAATCACTGTGCAATGAGGATTTTACCTGAGTGCATGAGTTCTGTGCTCCAGCTCTGGCTGGTCACTTCTTAGCTGTTTTGACAGCACTCAGTTCCACATCAAGCCGTGAGTAAGGCAGTTGCAGTTTAGTTTGCAAATAGTCATTGTGTTTTCCCTGTGATTAAGGTCTCAAGATTTCTGAGGTTTTAAAGATTTCATGCAAATATTGATAGTTTTAAAAATAAAAATAATAATAAAAAAGCTGAATTGCAAACTTCACAGTTCATTAGCTTTTTCCTCTAATAATAAAATCGTTTATCTGCATACGAAAGGACATACATTTCTTTCCTCAGAAATAACCTCTGGGTCTCAAAATCCCTAAATGCCAACAGCTGGAAACAAAAATAAAGTTGAAACAAAAATAAAGATACAGAAATCTCAAACTTTGCTGCAAAATCTTACCCTACAGTAAAATTGATCCACCCTGCTGGCGCAGAAGTCAAGGGAGGTCAGACACTAATTCCCCAGGTATGAGGCAGATCATGATTGCTGTGATAACATTCACAGCATGTCTGGCTTTGTCTTTATATAAGACATTATTTCTCTTAATATCGTACACTATAATCTTCCTAAAAGTGCAGCACTCCCATCATGCAGAAACTGCTACACTGGGAGTAGCACCATTGGACTTCATCATTTGCATCTTTCAGTCCACCACTGCAGTAGGACCACAAGGCAAAGCAAGGGAGGAGACCCTTTCTGTGCGTCTGCTTCTAGAATAAAATGTGAGCCACCTCTTTCTATTCCTTGGGTGAAAATGCATGTGGTTGTAGATCTTCACCTTTCCATTTTCTGCTGCAGAGGGCACTGGCTTCACAGCCATTAATCAGGAAAGGTGCTGTGTTTGTCTCTTCCTAGCCCTCTGCTATGCCTTTTCTCTAATTGAGATCAATCACTCGAAGTGTCCATAGAGCTCGTTTAGTGCTCCAGATGCTGCCAAAGCAAATGAGTCATGGGCAAAACTGAGGACATTTGGTCACAGGAAGCTTTGGCTCTTGCCTATTGCTTGTAAAGAGGTCTGGATATGCCTATACAAGAAACCTGGGTTTGTGGTTTAATCCCAGTGAGCAGCTCAGCCCCACACAGCCATTCACTCACTTGCACTGGTGGGATGGGGGAGAGAGCTAGAAGGGTGAAAGTGAGAAAAGTCATGGGTTGAGATAAAGCCAGGTAAAGCAAAAGCCACACAGATGAGAAAAGCCAAACAAGAACTTCATTCACCACTTCCCAGTGGCAGGCCACCACCCTGCAAAGGCATCGCCAGGAAAAAAGGGTTCCAGTGACTTGGGAAGACGAATGTCATCAGTCAGAATGCCCCCCTACTTCCTTCTTCATTCTCCCATTCCTGATCATGACGCCATGTGGTGTGCAATATCCTTTGAGTCAGTTGGGGTTGGCTGTCTCGGCTGTACCCCCTCTCAGCTGCTTGCGCAACCCCAGCCTACTGGATGGTGGTGCAAGGAGTAGAAAAGTCCTTGGCTCTGTGTAAGCACTGCTCAGCAGTGAGGAAAACATCCCTGTGTTATCAGCACTGTTTTGGTCACAAATCCAAAACAAAGCCCCATGCAGGCTGCTATGACAAAATTTAATGCTCTTCCAGTCAAAACCTGTACACTTGGTCATATGTGCTTGCAAGTCATCAAAGAGACATGACTAAAAATGAAGCAACGTGCCTTGGATGAAGCAGCATTGAAAGGAGCAACAGCCCCTCTGTGTCAAGCTTCCAGCAGGAGTATCAATTCAGTTGTTAAAAGAGCCATCAAGCAGCTATAAATACAAGCAAAACAGTGGTTTTCTTTCTTCAGACGTAAAGGGAGGAGACCTTCAATGTCACCTTTAAAATGTCACCATGTACCTGGTGCCCCTGCCCTTCCTCACACTCAAAACTTTAAATGGACCATCTGGATTTCCTCAGGTCAGGCTGGACTATGAATTTCAGGTGGGACAAATACAAACTTTAATCACAATATTTTGTCTGTAAAAGACATAACTTCCTTGAGCTACAGGCAAACAATGAGGCAACTTCAGCTCTTGGATGGGACCCTGGGACCCTTTCAGTCACGGCCCAGATCTGACGACAAAGTCAACGTTGGCAGAGAAATATAGAATCATAGAACCATAGAAACACAGAATGGTTTTGGTTGGAAAGGACCAGAAGGTCATCCAGTTCCAACCCCCCTGCCATTGGCAGGGATACCTCACCCCAGACCATGTTGCCCAAGGCTCTGTCCAATCTGACCATGAACACTGCCAGGGATGGAGCATTTGTCACTTTTTTGGGCAGCCTGTTCCAGTGCCTCACCACCCTCACAGTAAAGAACTTCTTCCTTATATCTTCCTTGAACTTCCCTTGTTTAATAGGTACTTTGTATGTCCACTGATGTCAGAATCAAGCCCAATAGCAACTGGAATTAATTTTTCTTTTCCCATTGTACTTCACGGACTGAAGGTGCTGATTGAAACCAGCTTTTAGGAAGGTGAGGAAAATAGCTGGCTTTGTCAAGACTCACTGCTCAGCCTATGTTCCATGCCATTTATTAATGTTAATCTGGGTGTCCATCCCCAGATGTGAATTTCTCACAATTCACATAACCTGGCAGCTCTTTCTCCAGGTTCCTCAGCTAAGCTGCTGAAAAGAGTCTGGGGAATACACACCATAAATTAAACCTCACTGAATGCTAGGCTGGGGCTTTGGGAGTTTTTTCAGGTCTATTGGCATATTTATGTAGCACAAAGTTGTTCAATAACACTCAGGGTTTACATATATTACTACTGAGCACGACATTCTTGATTTGAGCATAAACATGGGATATGTCTTCCCACAGCCACAGAAATATTGACTCCAACTGGAAACATGAAATCAGCTCACAGGGCCAGATGCTCAACTGCAGCAAAATAAGATTTCTTTCATTGAGATATGAGCAGTTACACTATTTTGGACCAAACTATTTCCAGGACGTCAATGTTTATTAGCATTAACATGTTAACAGTAAGTATCTCTGGGCAGCTGGCATAAACTACACTAGTTTTGACCTTCATAGGATCTGTCTTAAGGTGCAGTTTTTTCTCTACCCAGTTTTATACACCCACTGCCACAAAACAGAAGGTAACAGGAGTTTATCCTGCTTCCCATTTTGCCAATGAAACAACCTACCTTCCTTTTACACCCTAAAAGCTGGTATTGCTAGAAGCAGCACTGGAAGCAGAAAACAGTTTCTTTTCCAATTCCAGAAAGAGTTCGCAAAGCCAGCATCTCACAAAACAAAAAGCCAACAGCAAAAAAACCCACCTTTTAACTTGTAAACTGAGCACATCCCATATGTAATTCAGGAGTCCAAATAAATTAACTTTATAACATAAGGGTGACATTCTTAAAGATTATAAATTTTCTGACTGTGATGGAAAGCTGAAGACTGCCCCAGGAGATGAACCTTTTCCTCCCCCTTTCATGGAAATATTTTAACCACACAGGAACACACTAACTTGTCTTGGAAAAAGGTTGACCATCAACCTAACACTTCTTCCACTCTCTTAATTTCCTGTTCAAATATCTTAAGCACGGATGCTCGGAAGAGCATCCATCCCATCCATAAAGGTGTGTTTTTATGCAGTTGTGAAATTAACGTTACTCACTGACTTCCTGAATACCATCTACTTGCTTAACTTTATTTCCATATAATAGGAAGTGACAAGCCCCGAGCAAGACATTACTGTTTGATGATTAGGAATTAGCTGACCTCAGGCCACAGAGAAAGGTAGCGCTGTCAGGCAGACCACAAGGTGTTCTAGCCAACAAACATATCGTGATGCTCTGATGTGCAGCTGGATATTTCTGCTAGCTTAGTAGTCAGGTGCTTCCTCTTTCCAAAAAAGAAATGTTCACCTAAGGAAAAACAACCAGGAGACCTCTTCCTACACTTAGCAAAGCAATACTATGTGCTAGAGGCTATCAGTGCAATCAGAGCGTTTTTCTCTTCTGCTGACTGCCAGAAAAATACTTTCTAATGCAGGAAGCATTAAGAAAGCCCATTTCAAGTACAATGGAGCATAGGCTAAATCAAATACTGAGTGCTGCACTGTATAAATTCCTTTCTGCTTCCATTAAAAAACCAGTAAGGGACCACCACCATGAATCCCTACAGGGAATGCAAGGCAGCAGCAGCAACATCTCCAAAGCAGAAGTATCTCCATTCTCCTCTCTTTCCACTGCTTACACCTTTAACATGTCCAAAGCAGCCCTTTCACTGCAAAATCCTCTTTCCAGAGTTTGGAAGAGACCAATGAAATCAAACCTGAGTCTGAAGCAGCCCTGTAAGTTTAACCCACTTAAATAACTAAACTCCAGCCTCTCTCCATGCGTTCCTGTTTTATATAATCTTGGTTTACCAGTGAGTTTGTGTCTTGCACAGCTCTTCACTAAGAGTAGGAGGGATTGCTGAGGCTCTGAGCAGGCCTGGGGCAGACCCAGATCTCAGATACAGCACATGAAAGAATCATCTGCCAGACCTTCCCAAGAAGCGTTGCTGAACAAACACAAAGGAGGAAATGAGGTTGTCTCTTGCCATCACCTTTCATAGGAGATATAACGAGAAATTAGTCTCTTTCCTTGGGGGAAAGATGTAGATGCTTGAAACCCACCATTCACTGCAAAGAAGGCGGTGAGTGAGACTGTGTGCACTGTTCTTTCAGAAGGAAACCTTGAGAAATGCCTCATGGCCTAGGAGATGTGATATAGGTTGGATAAGCCTCCTCCCTCCTACTTCTTTCAGACAGAGGAGAGGAGAGAGTAGATTCACAGTGTGGTTGCTCTGGAAGTGTGGGATGCTGAGATGCCCCTAAGATTTCAGAAGTTGTCTATGTGGTAGGTTGTGGGCAGATGCATGGAAAAGATGAGTCAGTTCCCATGGAAAAGCTGTGTAATGGCAAAATAAGTTAATTCTGCTTTGCTGAGAGGCCAGAAACTTTGTGAAAGCTGGATGCATTGGCTCAGGGTTAGTGCCCTGCTATTGAAGCACACAGTTGGCTGATGTCCCAGCACAGGCAGAGTGTCCTGGCATTTGTCTGTAATGTGTTTTGGAGATACACCCAAATAATGGATTAGTCTCCAGGGATGTCCATATAGACAGCAATGAACCTGCTGGAAGCAGCATTGGAAGCTGATGAACAGTGAGATTTCTTGAAGCTACCATTTATTTGAACTGGTCTAGACTTCAACCTTCCACCCATCGGTCGTTTCTGTGTATTTTAGCATTGTGATTTTGTGCTTTTTCTGTAACTGTAGTTTTGCATCTGCTTTTGTAACTCTAGTTCTCCTACTCCTTAATCTGATTTTGCAAGGTTGTCAATGGATCTGTCAGAGGTCAAAGAAATCATTGCTTCCTTTTGGGAAACACAGTAACTAGAAGGAAGCTGGAAAGAAGCAATATTCAATATTCCTGCCTCATTAAGCTAAGCCAAAATACAATGTAGTTTCTGCAGTGTAATCTTGTCCTGACATTGCCACCATTTTATTAATCATCCATCAGTAGTGAGGGCCTGGGTGAAAGGAATAGGTTTTTTCCATCAGATTTTAAGTAGACTGGCACTGAGGCACGAAAACAGCCATTAAATCCAGCGGAAAGTTTCCCTGAGTAAAAGGTACAGCTGACAGGCCAGAAGAAGAACTGTGGAAAATTACATGCGTCTATTTCGTCTCCTTTGTGCAGCAGGTTTGAAGCACAAGCCTGCAGGGAGAATGGCTTCTGTGAACTTCATCCCAAAGAGAACAGAGCACTCAACTTCAGAACCACAAATCTGCTACATCTCATTCATACTCAGGATGCATTAAAAGCATATTAACATTTATGGGATGCCAAACAACAAGTGAATCCCATGCACACTGAGGAGCTTCTACCAAATCTGTTGTGTTGCCTATTGCAAAAGTCTCCCAGTAATGCTTCTTCACTTACGGTGAAGACTACCTGGAACAGAAGTAGGTTTACAGGACCCTTTTTCTTGTAAAAAGGGGTGGTTTTTTTGAGCTTTCCACCCCTGTCAAGCCCCTCAGGCAGGAGCTCATCAGGACACTGTTGGGGGCTAGCACACAACAGATGTGAAGTACCTTCTACTTTTAGAGATGAGAGTACCCTAAACCAAGATGCTTCATCCATTCTCTCCCCCCTCTCCCTTGACTTTTCTAGCTGAAACAACCAACCTCTGCCCTTGAGGATAGAGAAGGTTGCTCTTGTTAAGACGGGGATAGTACTTAAATACTTCTCCTTATGAAGAGGTTCTCACCATATTCCCATTCTGCCCTTCTGCGCTGTGCTATTCCACCTCCTCTCATGGGCTGGTGCAAGCATTCATGGGACCATGCTCTAGGTGGGCTCAGTGAAATGAGTACAAACTAGTGAATAAATGAGATATGGGACTGTAGTAACATTGAAATGGGAAGCCAAGTGAACTCAAGAGCAATGAAGATCCACTGCTCCTTACAGTTCTCCACCAGGTCTGCAACTTTAGTTGTAGCATCTCAAGAAGGAAGTCGCTCCCCCATCACCTCTCCCTTAAATTGTAATGGCAACTACACCAACCTGTACCAGTTTAATACAGAATAGTCATCCTAAACCAATTGCAACAAGACCCCAAGCTCAGCTGAAGCCTCTTGGTACTGCAGTAATTCAGCTAATTAATGCTAATTTTAGTCAGTTGTTCTTGTGTATCCTAGAGAATGGAGTGACTATTCATTAGCCTTGATGTGTACTTTGAAAACAGCTACAAATTAGAACTCTTTTAAAATGCAAAATGTTATTTGCCTACGTGCTGCTTTCATTGAGCAAACATAAGTTAAGGGTGAGGATGAAAGAGAGTGCTATACATAGATTGCACAAGAATGAGATCAAGCATGTAGCTGTTACAGCGGCAGTCCCTATTGTGTACCTGGCTGTTAGCCTCATCACAAGGTGGCCTTTATCAACAGGGTGCAAGGCACAGCCTGAAAGGGCAAATACAGTCCATGATGTTATGGTATAAAACCTCATGTCTCAATCTCAAGACTGCGGTGTTTGATATGGTGGCTCAGACGCTAGGGGACACAGAACATCTAAATTCAATACAGTAGTGCTTGTGATTTGATGAGTCCAGCTCATGGCTCTGGGAATGATGAGAAGCGGATTCTTCTGCATGGGAGGGATGTTACTTCAATTACAGGGGAAGAGAGTGGTGATCTTAGTGTTGCTGGATTGCACCTCAATTCCTAGTAGAAAAAGACGTTTTCAGCTGTATCCCCCAGTGTGTGGCACAGTGAGCATAAACTTCCAATTACTTCTTAAAGTCCAAGGTGCCTAGAGAGTGGTATTAAATTAGATTTGATTCAAAGCACAGACAAAACAGGTGAGTGCATAGAGGTGTTCTGCTCCTGCTGCAGGCCTCAGGTTAGCAAATAGATGCATCCAAATACTTCAAACAAGAACAAACAAGGTTTTCTACAAAATCCCCTCTCTCCTCTTCTTTTCCCCTCTTTTCCTAGAGAACATACCTGATTTTCAGGCAATAGCAAAGCCAAGCAGGGAAGATAAATAAGCTGCAGGATTGCTGGCATGCAGCTCAGAAGTGGGTGGAAGTTTGGAAACGTGTTTGATGAGCCTCTGGGTATGGTAAGACCTGTAGAAAAGAATGAAGCAATAGTTACCAGGGGGGTGTTGGAGTGACAGGCTTATGTAAGAGTTACAGTGGGAATAGTCAGTGGGGATGAGGAACAGACTAATGCCTGGAAATGCTGATGGCCCCTGTGAAAGAGTGTAAGGAAGTCACACCAGACAATAAAACAGCAGCATAAGATGTGGTCCCTGACCTGAACATTCTCTCATTAAGGTTATTGGTCCAGGAACAGTGAGAGACTATTTCCACTATTCCCACTCCTTAAAGGAGAAAGCTAGCGTAGCTCAGAGACTCAAGAAGCAGCAGTATCAGAAGCAAACGGTTTACCACCCAAGGGAGATGAAAGGCATCCTTGTGGATTACAAATTAACTCTAAACAATTCACATATCTGGGAAAAAAAAATGATCTCCATCTAGTGCATATGCCACAGGGAGGCAGTTGCAGCAATGCGTGATGACTTCTTCACAGCACACAGTGCAGCAGGCTTCCAGTCTGTCACAATAGGTTCTGGCCTTAGAGTGAAAGTTGCACTAGGTCTCATTTTTGCTTCCTCCAATTACTTTGGAAAAGGAAGAGGAAATATCTACCAGAACTGTTCCTCCTACCCGTGTGAAGCAATGTGTTGCTGTTTGCAGCCTTTTTGAAATGCCAGCAAAACTTGAGCACAAGCCTGAGTTGCTGCACTCCAAAGGCAGGTTGTATAGGTCCCCTGTTTGGGCAACACCATCGATGTGATGCATCTAACCAATTTATGTGTGACTTGTGCCCTTCAGCAACATTCACTAGTGGGCTGGGTGTACTGATAGATATATACAAGTCTTGAACCTCCTGCGTATTGTGCCTTCAGAAACTGGCTGAAGCACAAAAACTGATCTGTTGGAAGCTTCTGAGTCCTTGGATCTGGTCTTTTCAGGAAGGTGCAGAAACATCAACACATTCTGGTTTGATATATAGCTTCTGAGTCCTTGGATCTGGTCTTTTCAGGAAGGTGCAGAAACATCAACACATTCTGGTTTGCTATATCTTATTTTCCAGATGCAACATGAGCTGAAATAACAGCCATTCTGAACAGCATTCACCAGTCCAAGATAAAGATTGCATAACTTCAAGATAACTTCAGCTCTAGTTAAAAGTCAGAGCCAGGAACACACTGTTAATACCATTGTAAAGCAGAAAAGTCTCATTACAACGTGATTCTTTTCTCATCCTGTTTTCATTTCTTCCCTAATTCATATACATGTAGTGTCTGCTTGTTTATAATGTCGGCAAGATATTGCTCCTTGGGGAAAAGAACGGGGAAAATGCACCAAATCTGCGCTTTAAATCTTTCATGCACATGCATCTAGTTAGTGCTGTGGGGCAGGACTTTTCTCATGTGCTGCCTTGTGCTGCTGCAGTACTTTCAGAGACCAAAACAAAACCTGGAGGCCATCATCTGGCAATTCATACTTATATACTTTCTCCTCACCTCTATTTCTTCACCACAGCTTCTTTCTTTCTTTGGTGACCATAAGCCTTTTCCAAGTTCACTGTGTCAGCCTCAAAGGAAAACCATTCCTCTCAGTAATCAGAGAACCAGAGAAGCCAGTGAGGTATTTCTGAGGGAAAATTCCCATTCTGAACCACTTCCCAAAGGAACAGATTCACACAGGTCTTATTTACAACGATGATTTTTAGGGTTGTGTAAAGGCAGAAATAGGGCAGCAAAACTTATTTTCCAGTGAGCACTGGTCTTGTTTCTTACTATAGTTCTTAAAAGGGAAAATGTACCTCAGAACATCGTGTTGGAGAAATTGTCCCTCAGAGTGCAACTCAGTGCCCTGGGGCCTCACGGGACGTGTTCAAGGCCTATATAAAGCAAACAAAATGCTGTTAAGACCCCTGCTACAAAGGCTATGAAATAGATGCAAAAACGTCTTTTATAGAAGCACCTTTTAGTAATGTTAACTTTCTGAGCCCATTTAGTTTCACCATAACCCCTTTTACACTGCCCGACAAACAATTATCTAAGTGGCAGTAACACTATGATTTTCTAGGACATGCAGTAGCAATCTACATGATCAAAGCAAAGCTCAGACACTCCCATCAGTGCCAACCAACTCCCTCTGGACTTATGGAAAGGCAAAGCCCTGGATGAGGACTGTGCCCTCTGCATCTCTGTAGATCACAGAGGTTTCACCTACTAATAAGGATTTCTCTTCAGAAGCTGTTGAAGACAAGGGCACCAAGCCAAAACAATGACTCTTTTCTTGTTCTCTCATTTATTTTTACCCTCACCTTGGGAACCTGGTACCTACCCCAGACTGGTGCCTCCCCAGCCATTGCCTTATCCTGGCACCCTCTGTATCACCATACTGGCAGGGTTGTTTTGCTTTTGTGAGTCAGGATTGTGGTTTAAGGGCCATGAAATTAGTAGCTGTTCTGATTTAAAATCTGGAAATTAAATAAGCTGCTTTCCTCCCCTGTTCTATCATAAGCAGGCCTACATTTACCATCCTCTTTTACTTTTTTTTTTTTCCCCAGATTACCAGATCTTCTGATTTAATTTGGAAAAGGCAGTGGTTTCTCCTGGAACAGTCTTCCAGGCATTCACTGAACTCTTTCCCTAAGAGGGGCAGAGAAGCTCTTGTAAATATCAGAGTATTTAAGCTGCATCTATGGCTCACCAAGACCTGCCAGATGTGAAAGCAAAGGCCCTTTGTATTCCCAACAGGTCTTCCTGACCTGGACATGAAAACCTTAGAAGACTCACTCTTATGATTATGTCCTGCTGGATCTTTACCAGTTAAGTTTCTCTTACTCTCAGTTGTGGAGCATCAATTCCCATCTCACTCCTACTCTCGAACAAAGGACACAAACACGGGTGAGATAATACACCTTGATGATGGCTCCTGATGACCAACAGGAACTTGACAAATACATCTGTCATTTGTAACATCTTCTATTCACTTCTAACCTTCAAGAAGCTTCTTCACTTCTGCCACAGTGTTTATGTGCCTCTTCCCTTGCCATCTCTGTCCTCATAGTAGGTGCTCACATACCAATTTACCTAACAGTGCCTGGAATTGCTCTTCACAAAAGGAGGCTGTGTTTTCCTTTTGAGCAGAGTTTGCTTTAATCAGAGACTTCAGCATGAAAGCCTACACACACCTCCCATGCAGCTCAGAGATGTGCTGGGAAACTCATTCAATGCTTTGAACATCCATTGTGGCTCAGGGCTATGGTCAAGCACCCTTAATGAAAAGCTGTTTGTGCAATCTATTTCCTGCTGATAACAAAGAACACCCCCTTGAAAAATAAACGCACTAAAATAAAAATCCCAGGAAGCTGTCAAGCCTGCTCCCCAGCTTCTAGATTCTTCCTTGGTAACTGAACGCAGAAAGCTGCAAAATCCACCTCGAGCAGCCAGAAGCCTCAAGAGAATGACTGTAAGGTGTCTCTGTTAAGACATAACTGGGCAGTTTGCGCATTTTCCCACTAGAGAACAGTTTTCTAGGAATATAGAATAAAAGGGCTTCCATTTCCCATTCTCTCTTCTCCTCTCACGCCTTTCAATGACCCATATCAAAACTGTTTAAGTCAAAACAGGACCAAAACCAAGTTCCTCAGAGCTGTGGCACTTCCTACAACAAATACTTTCATGTTTATGGGCATTTGATTGATTTTCTGCTTAGACAAAGTGAAAGGATGTGGCACACACTCATCTGTGCATGCTCACTTTGAGTTGCATTGAATGGGAAGCACCACTGCATGTGCAGTGACAAGCAGAAATCTTCCCTCAGTCCTGTACAAGCCTTGCAGTTTGTCAGTGCTTCCACAGCTTTCTTTCACGACATGCACAGGAAAATAGAGTATTGCGATCCATAAGGAACATGAGCTTTGGCAAGCAGGCTGTGTTAAAAAACTAACTCTCCAACACCTTTTCAGTGGTCAAACACTTTTCCCTCTGAACTTTGAGGTTTTATGAGAATAAACTCTTTTGTCTTGAAATCCCTCTAACTTAACAAAGATTTTCTGGAAGCATGAGAGGAAGCTTTCCTATTGAAATAACTTCAAAACTTGAGTCACAAGTTTCAAAACACAAGGGAAAGAGGCTTCCTGACGCTGAAAGTGAGGGTTGTGACTCAGAAGGTTCGTAAACTTTTGTTCCAAGGTCTACGCTGTGAAATATTGCCTGGAGACTGGAAAGACTCGTCCACTGCTATAAATATCTCCCCTTAATGACAGTACTAAGTATATACATTAAAGGAGAAGTGTTCCTTGGTACTTTAGACAATAGCCCTACACTAGAAAAAGCTGGTCAAAATGATCAATAATAGCTTGAACAATTGACTAACCTGCTCTTGACTTCCCAGCCCAGTCTAGGGAGGCTGATTTGTCAGAGAAATTATTAGTTTCAGATTCTTCACTTAAATGATGCAAAAATTTCACCCAAGGGGATAAGGAGGGAGAAAGAAAGGACAGGCTTTGAGAATAACATTGCCACTAAAAAGCATATAAGTGAGTCAAATTGTTTCACTTTGTGAGCAGCCTGTGGGGAGGCTGGCCATCGAGATCTGAACTGCATGGAGTAAAAACTACTGTACAGGGCCAAGTGGAGACACCAATATCCTTGTGTTCGGCTGTTCCCACAGCTGTGACTGGACTGAGCATGTTTCAGTCCCTACCACCTTACCAAGGACTCTGTCTCCAGTATCTGCTTTTCTTACTCCTTCTGTCCACAGACTTCTTTTGAACTTTTCTGGGTTTGTAGCAATAGGACAATGGGTAATGGGTTCAAACTAAAACAGGGAAAGTTCAGGTTAGATACAAAAAAGTTCTTTACTGTGAGGGTGGTGAAGTACTGGAACAGGTTGCCCAAAGAAGTGGTAAATGCTCCATGCTTGGCAGTCTTCAAGGCCAGGTTGGACAGAGCCTTGGGAGACACGGTCTAGTCTGAGGCATCCCTGCCTATGGCAGGGGGTTGGAACTGGATGATCTTAAGGTCCTTTCCAACCCAAACCTTTCTATGAGTCTATGAGTTGCAATTTGTTTATACTGTCTCAGAATTGCATATTTTGCTACTCGGAAAGCTGAGAGAAGGGTTTGGGGTTTTTTGTTTAGTTTTTGGTGAGTTCTTCTTGTGTTTTTTTTCCCCCTTTTTTCTTTTTCTTTCCTTTTTTTTTTTTTTTTTTTTTACTTTTTTTAAATTTACACTCATTATGCTTTGGCTATTTAAAACTCTGCTGTAGACTCCCTTTGGTCTTCGTTGTTGCCAAAGGGGGGAAAAAAGAGAACTTGAACATCAAATAGCAACACTGCAGACAGTGTATGGCTTGCTTGACTCCTTGCATGATTTGGTTTGAAGGGAAGGGAAAAGTTGGACTGCAATTATCAAACTCTGGCGGGTTTTTGTTTTCCTCTACTCCCAAAACATAACTTTTGAGAGAAATAATTTAGCTGAGAGCTCTGCATCTTTAGAGCTCTTTCACTCAAAACACAGATCCCAGAACTTAATAGATTGGGTGGGGGCTGATCTGCAGAGAACTAATTGAAGGAGTTGCAAACACAGACATTCAACCCTGCTTAATTAGAAGAGCAAAAAAAGAACACCCCAATTCCATTTCCAAATCAAACCAGTTGTAGCACAATTATTTCAAGTACCTCAGAGATAGTGGAGTTCACAGTCAGTCTCTCCTTTTCCTCAGGGAGGAATGGATAGCCCTGTGCACAAGAAGTATTAAAAACCCTTCAGCTCTTTATTCACCAAGTTTCTTGTCCCTTCCAGTAATATATTATTTTAAAAAGACATGGTTTGTATGAGGGACCCATTTTCAAATGTGCTCAGCATCCATATTCAAAGCTGTTCAGCTCCTTGGAAGTTGCAATTCTGCTGGAAATACACACATTTACTGAAATAGCTGAAAAGGAGCTGTTCTGATAACCTAGCATTGATAGGCTTTGTTTTGAAGAAGGGATGCCTCAGAAGTCCATGTAATAAGTCTTGCTTTCCTCAACTTTCCAAGTGGTCTGGGTAATAGGATGTGTAATACCACCAAACCCAGCAAATCTAGTTTTCCTCTGAAACTAGAAAAATGTCCTATCCTACACATCTATTATTTGTTCCTTGAACAACTCCCATCGTCTATCTTATTCTCCCAGCTGCAATACATTTGTACCAAGCATAACATTTCTGACATATGGTAAAAAAATGACACCATCATCTGTTTCTGGCAACACTGTCTTTCTACATTTTCTCATTCAAGATTCATCTCCATCTACCATCTAAATGTATTGGCCTTTGCAGCAAACAGCATCTGTTTTAATAGAGATACAAACAGTACACAAAAGCTCAGGAAAAGAAGTAAAGAGCTTTACCAGTCTGAATCTCCAACAGGAATTTCAGGCCAAAGACAAGCAAATGGGCCATTGTTTTGTCAGGTAGCTCTGCGAGCCAGTCTTCAGCAACCACAACTGGTCAGGGCCTCTCATTTTGTATCTCAATTGAAAGACAGCTGTTCTATTTTTTAAATGGGAACATAGTTCATCTTGAGCCTGGCTTCCGCTGCTGCAGCTTTTTTACTGCTAAATGTAATTCAGAATAGATTATCAGCATGTGGAGAAGACAGAGAATGTTTGAACAAAACAAGCCATTAATTTTCTGCATTAGAAGAGAGCAACTCTCATCCTGGAGACACTGCTGTGCTATTGTCTGAAACACAATTTTCATCTGAAATTGGACAAACCTCAAGTTTGGAGGAACTTGAAAGTAATTCAAGTTCCTCCAAAGAGAGGATGTAGTACACACTGACGGTGATTGGAGGGATTCAGTACCCCACAACCATTATTTTAACTGTATGCAATGAATTAGAAGCACCTTCTTTTAATAGGTCCTTATTGCTATGTTTTTCCCCACCCCAGGTAGACATCTCTTTAACTCAACATCATTGAGTTTCACTTTGTTAATTCTGCTCCAGTGACATCACTACGAACTTGTCCTTTTTGTCTTGCAGCTTATTCTGAGTCATGGTCTAAGTCAGCAAAGACCTTCAAGGAAGAAATGTCTCTGTACACACCACCACCAAAAAATGAGGACTTCCACATTTAGAGTATTATGACTAATATATTGAGGACTCTTTATAAATCTCATTGCATGGCTACCATTTTAGTACAGATTACTTACCAAACTGAAGGCCAAGTGGGGGAATGCATCACTCCATGACCAACTTAGGTATTTTTTAAGCCATAGACACACACGGAACTTTATGCCCTCTATCCTAAGCAGTAAAGGAAGAAACAACCTTGAAGCCTAGAGGTGTTCCCTGTGAAAAAGTTTGCCTGGTTCTTTACCTCTCCAGTGCCTCTTAATCTGATTCACAACCACCTTGTCTCCCATGCAAGGAAGGCTCTCAGCTTATGTGGTCATAGGCTCAATACCAACACACTCATTGATAACATGCAGAGATGATGGAGAAACTCCTGGCCAGCTGTAGACTGTAAAGTACCATTCTTTGCCATTCCTTTTCTGAGTTTAGTTTGGGGAAGGCATCCAGATCTGCCTATCAAGTGTCACAGGAGTGGAGGGTATAACCCAAGACTATTGTGCAAACAGAAATGGTACGTAAAGTAAAAACAGATTTTTATTTTGATTTATTGTGCAAACAATGGAGGTTAAATTTGATCATCACTTTTGTGGATGCATAGGATCAAACTTTCATACTTCATGCTGACACAAACCAGTAGTTTTAAGAGATAAGAATACAGTATGTACTGAGTGCTAGACATATCTTATACAGCATTACTTGTGACTTGCTCCTAACAGATTTCCAGGGTTATTCCACCCTCAAACAAACCTAGGAGCAGAAAAAGGAAACAGGATGGATGAGGAAGCAGTTGGAGTAATGAGCCTTTCTACTGTAATCTCAATAACAGATGAGATTGCATCTGTTCCTTTGCTGGACCCTAAGTGCAGTGTAGGGAAAAGAAGTCTCCAAGAGAGCCAAGCATAAACATTGGGTTTCTGCGCATGGAGACAGCAATAGGGCAGAAGACAGCATGCTGAAGACAAATTTTAACAGCTTAGATTTCAGAAGTGGGTTAGATAGCTGGCTTAGATTTCAGAAGTGGGTTAAATATAAACTTACTGAATTACTTTCAGCACAACCCTGGCTAGAGTTCAATATACTTTCCATTAACCGGCTTGCTTGTAAAGATTTTTTTTCCAAACCACCTTAACTATTTTCAGTTTGAGATGTGGTGTCTTTAGTGAGGTTAACTAGAAAATAACAGGCAGTCTCTTTTGTGACCTAAGAAAGGGTTTAATTTGATTTAGGTTAAGTCAGCAAGGAACAGGTTCAAGCTACATTGAAATAATAAATCAGAATAGACACTATACGGGGGTTCATACAGACATAATTAACATAAGCTGCACATGGTACAGTCTCAGGTCATCGAGACATTCATGTTGGACTGATTTAACAACAGCTGCATAAAATGATACAGCCTGAGACATGGGGAGGCAAAATCCCTGGTAAAAGGTTACTTAAAGCAGTGGGTTTCAATTCCTTGGGGGGAAATTTCTCCATGTGTTTTTTTAACATTACCCTTATCTTCAAAGTCATTATGAGCACAAAGGCCAGGTGAAGCAAAACTGCACTTGGGCATCCCTCATGGGTTAAAGCCAGGTAATGGACAACACAGAAACACAGAGGGACAGCAATGGCACTGTGGAAGTGATGGTGTCCACCATCATCACTCAGCCAAACACAGTGTTGTGAAAACACACTCCTTCCCGTCACCCCCTACCTCTCATGGCTTAGTTATATTGAGTTATATTGTTCTTTGCCTCCCAGACACGTGGACAAGAATTAATGCTGCCTCATTGCATTTACATGCTTAGCCAAGCCGTCTCAGTGTTTTCAAGGTTACCATCTCCAGTATCCTGAGGTTGTTGATCCTTTGGTTTGCTTTTAGAAAAGCAGGGGAGGTAAACTTGCAAAATGGAGACAAAGGATGAAACTGAATAAAAAATCAATCATAATGTGTCATTTTAGCATAATACAAAAAACGGAAGTCGATTTACCTTGGCTAAAATGTATTGCCATTGCTCACACAAATGAACAACAAAAGCCCCCAACACTTGTATTTGATAGTGGTGGATCAGTCCGGGTGTTTTTCTTCTATCCACAATGGAGGCAAGGACAACTGCAAGAGAGACTTCCTCTCCCCAAAGGCAGTGACTTCATAATTTTAGCGTGAGTAAGCTATTGCTATCTCACCCCATTCATTTGTGCGACCATCTCTATCCTTACTGCAACTTACCTTCTGGTAAGTGAGAAAACCACTTGGATCTGTGCATTGAGCAGAAATTGATTTTCTTTTGTCTGTTCCTTTCCCTTACCCCATCAAGTGCAAACAAAACTGCACTCTGGTTCACCAACCAATTGCCCTTCATGGTTGGTGTACCAAATAACAGGGTTAGCCCTGTTATTCTTACTACCTTCTTCTTTTAGCCTGGAAAACATCCACAGGAGCTGAATCACCTCGAGCCAGTGGGTAAGAGACGGGCTTGGTCATTGAGCAGTGGTGGAAATAATTTACTATGAGTTCTTTTAAATATTTGGCCATTGTGGACTGGTTGGATGACTGATGTTTATTGTTGTGGTGTGCTGACCATAGCCAGCAGCCAAACACCCATCAAGTCACTTACTCATTTCCCCTCCAGCAGGACCCAGGGGAGGGAATCTGAAGAGCAAAAACTGAGAACTCCTAGGCCAAGATAGAGACAGTTTGATAAGTGACACAAAGCTGTGCACAAGCATAACAAAATAACTAATGCATTCATTACTTCCCATCAACTGGCATATGCCCAACTGCTTACTAGAAAACAAGGCTTCACCACATGTAATGGTTACTCGGGAAAACGGATTCCACAACCACAAATGTTCCCCTCTTCCTCCTTATTTGCCTAGCTCTATGTGATGATCATGACACCATACGGTGTGGAGTATCTCTTGGGTCATTTGGGGCCAGGTGTCCTGGCTCTATCTCCTCCTAAAACCTTGTGCATCCCCAGCCTGCTCATTGGTGAGGTGGGGTGAGAAGCAGAAAAGGCCTTGATTCTGTGTAGGCATTGCTCAGCAGTAATAAAAACATCCCTGTGTTATCAATCAGCACTGTTTTGGTCACAAATCCAAAACAAAGCTCCATACAGTGACAGGTTAACTCCATCTCAGCCAGACCCAGCACAACCACCACATTTGTATTTGTTTTCTTTCTGCATTCTTACTTTCTGACAGTCCTCATCTTAAATTAGTATCTTATCCTTTTTGGACAAGGGTCTGTCTTTATTAGATATTTACCCACAGATAACGTGCGCATTAAAAAGAGCTGATGGGCAGAAAAATGACAAAAAAATAGTTGAGAGTCAGGGTTTACTCTCATTTCTTTATTGTATAATATTTTTAGTGCATACAGAAGTGTTTTAGATCAGGAACAATGTTGTATTAAGTGCTAAGGAAATGCTTACCAAGAAAAAGTCTGTGCCCCAATGCAATTTAAATTTAAGCACACAACAGGAGAAAGGTGAGCACAGCAAGTCAACCAGCAGAAACTCCATGGTCTCAGTTCAGTGCCATATCCACTGAACCATGCTAACTCTACTTGGAGCAATAAGGTAGCCTCAACCTTTCCCAGAAGACGCCAGTTTTCACACTTCTTTCCCAAAGAAAGACCTTTGGTGTCTGGAGAAGGGATTTGGAAGCTATTTCTATATAAGTCACCAAAATAGAGAGCTCTGCTTGAGAGGCATTTAAATTTCAGATTCATCTCCTTGGTGAAAAATAAGACGCCGTGTTTGAAAGAATCTTTGAGTTTTATTTGTAGCCAGCCTTGCTAACTAAATGAAGACCTATTTACAGATACTTTCAAGAAATCCCATGCACGCTATTAGCAGATAACAAAATCTGTCTCTTTCTTCCCATGGAGCTGTTTTTTTTTTTGTTCCCTGAAGCAGAAAAAAAACTTTGCATTTGAGAAGAAGTTGATTCATAAAAATGAATTGGGAAAAATAGAGAGTGTATTGTCCAATCAGTGACAGAAGCGTAACACACTGACGGAGTTTTGCTGTGGATGCTGAATTTAACTGCAGATTTACCTGAAAAAAAGACCTCAAGCCAGAAAAATGCTTAAAACTACATTTGCAGCTTTAATCATGCGAATAGTCTTGTCTGAGCCTCATCCTGCACATATGAAGACAATTAGAAGTTTATTATGTTGAAGGAAATAGTGAATACTTAAACAACATGATTTAGGGATGCTGCCTGGGACTTTGGAGTGAAACATATTTCTTCCTCCTGACTCTGTGAACTCAGGCAACTCACTGCATCTCTTGACTTTGCATCTCTAAAAATGGAACCGGTGGCTTCTTCCTTCCACCTCTGGAAGGAGACTTTCTATGCGTGTCAATCTCCATAGCCACTTAGGCCTGAAATTCTGTCACGAAACTACCTGTAATAAAGACAGTAACTACCAGTACCTGTAGTGTAGAATTTAGTCCATTAGTTCCAGAGCTGAGACCATCAGTTCCTTTTGTGTAAGTTGTCAAAGAGCCGTCAAAGTGACCCTTGGCAGAGCAAAACTCTCTGGTTCCATAGATCATCCCACCTCTCTGCCCCAGCCACCACCCAGGTTTCACTCTTGCTGCTATATTACTGGATTTTATTTAGCAGCAAGACAAGAAATGGGACTTTGCTTCTGGGCAATTTCAAAGTAGAGGAAATAATACCAAGGGGAGACACAATAACTGTCTGCAGAAAAAGAAAGGAATGTTGCACCAGAGGACAGGAAGCAATTATTACCATTAGTCAGCATTGATAGAGAAAGAAGTAATTAAACTTCAGCTGCATCAGGGAAATTTTTAGATAGAATATTAAGAAAATAGCTGAAAAAAATAATCTAGGCTGAGCTGCTGAGGAAAGTGGTGGTGTGACTGCAGTATTCAAAGTCACATCTCATGACTGTCTTTCTGTAAATAGGCTAAGAACTCACTAGTGCTGTCTCACCATCCTTGGGGTTTGAGACAGGAAAACAGTTGTATTCGTAGGGGTACCTGAACATGCTTAAATCCCATTCACATTGTCTGAAAAGCCAAGGAATTTAAGTAGAACTGGAACACTGGATGGAGCACTGAAGGGCAATGGATAACAAGGGAGTAGATGCGAATCATCCTCAGATGCCACAGTGTTCCCAGTACAAGACGACTGGCAGCAATCTGCTATGACGAGCCTTCACCTCAAATGGGTGCTTGCAGAGCCAAGCAACCTGTTTCTACCCAGACTGCTGTCATACTTCATAGACTTTTATGGTCTCATGACAACCAGGAGGTAGCAGTGCAAAGGGAATCAAACCCCATTCCAGTGCAGTATAAGCAGAGGAGGGAGGGAGCAGAAGCTCCCTGTGGCTGTGACAGCAGACCCTGATCTCAAGAGCAATAGAGAACAACCATTCCTTCCCACTGCTCAGCTTTAGCCTTGCAGGAAGAATTACACCCAAGGATGACTCCAAGCAGAAATCAAGTTTGTATATTCTGAATTCTCTATAGAAGAGCCTCTATCTGGAGAGAGAACTCATGAAAGAGAAGGGCAAGTCCCCCTTTCCTCTTGCCTGCTCCACCAGCCCACCTGAAGCTAGGTGAAGAATAGCTTATAGCTGGTTTTCAGTGTTGAGCTCCCTTTCCATTTCTGGCATGAAGTAGAACACAGAAATTACAAAGGTCTAGAATTAGAGTGTAGAGCAAGAACAGAAAGAAGCAGGGAGGTAGAGTGCATATGCCAAATAGCACAGTTTTTACTGCCCTCCCCTCTCCATATTTCATTCATTTTGCTAATCCACTGAAGGAATGTCTCACTGGCAGGCAGAATCTTGAAGGAGTCATTTAAATTTGCTGGATGGCCCTCACGGCAAGTCAATTTTCAGTCTAACTGGCTTTAATCCTAGCAGAGAGCCCCGCCACGCCATTACATGGCACAGCAGGAGTAAGAGTGGGGAGGTAATCACATTACAGCACCGTTCCATTTAGCCGTAATCGGTAAGGATCTCTTGAAAGCATCAAGCATTATTATGACTCCTGATGTCCTTCAGGAAAAGTCTTTGTGGGGAAAAGGAGAAGAAAATAAAAATCTCCACCTGTCAAAAGGAGTCAGGCACTTTCATTCAGAGAAAAGGGAGGGGAGATGTAAAAGTGACACAATATTATTTAAACATCCTATTACTAAAATTACAGTTCATCTATATAAAACTGAGCTATAGGACCTTAGTCTGTCAGCTAGATCAATGTATCTGCCATGGTCGCAGAGACGCAACAAGCTGAGGAAGCATTTGGGAGACAGAATTTGCTGTAAAGGCTTCCAGCTTCAGTCCATCATTCCTGGTGTCCTTCCCACAGCTCTAAATAGCTGCTGCAGAAGGCAATGCTAGGGAGGGTGAGGATGGCTCTTCCTCAGCCCATTGCTGTTATGTTCACATCAGGAGGCTTAAGACAACTTCAGCATAAGCACAGGTGATTTGGGGCTGGCAGCTTTACTAAGGATTGTGTTTAAAATCCAGCTCTGATGCCCGGCTCTTCGACCTCTTGTGGCAGATGTAGGCCGATTACACCCTGTGTGAGGAAACAGTGGTCATCAGTGGCTGCAGAACTGCTCCACGATGGAGTGTATACGGACCAGACAGGTTATGTGGGGAACTGGTCCTGTTTCCACACCTGCTCTTGACATTCGGTAAATCAGGTCAGCTTCTCAGCCCCGATTTTTTCTGTTTGTAAATGGGAAGTCCTTCTCATGTATATAAACAGACAAGAAAGGGATCACAGGTACAACACACTATCGTACCATGAGGCAAGTTTCTGTGGGCTTTTCTCTTCATTTTAAACCCCAGTATTTAGTGAACAGGGAGGCAGGCAGGAATCTGCATTTGGAATGGTGGCAAACAGGAATATACACACAGTCCAAAGTAAGGGCACATGGAGCCCATCCATGAAGATGAACATTTTCCAGAGCTGCAGAAGAAAGCCAGTGAGAAGCAACGATGCCATAGTGGCAGGACTGAGAGCCTTATACTCTGGCATTCAGCCTGCAAGAGATGATGCCAAGAATGGCTGTGTTTCTTAGTAAGACATCAATCCAGGAGATGCTGTGTAGTAACAGCGAAGCTGCTGTCAGCAGGCCAGGGCATCTGAATTGTGCTGGGACTCCCGATTCTCAGGGTAGTGTCCACATGGAAATCCACAGTAGGAAAGCTAAGTATACCACAGAAGGTGATGCTGGGGATGCTGACATACAGCTGTGATGGTTACCTAGAGCCGAGACGAACTCGAAGCTCTGAGCTTCAAATAGGGGACAGGGAAACACTCCCACAGTACAGCACCCAGCAACCTGGTTGCTACAACAAATGTCTCTGTCAGGAATAAGTCAACCGAGGAAGGAAAGGTTTGGATTACTGGGAGGATTTGGAAGACATTAAGCCCAAATCAGACTCAGACTTGAATGGGGTTAAGCTTCTAGAACTGGATGAAGATCTCACAAGGCTCTCTGCTAAACTGCACATTTGGTATCTGCAGTGGATGTAAAAGTGGGGCAGAAAAACAAAATGTAGAGGAGGAGGTGATGTTCCCTTGCAGGAAGGCAGAAAGGAGAAATCTTAAACAGAGGGGTGGATTGAGATGAGACAAAGCCAAGAAGAGGGCGGAGATGCTTGAAATAGTGTGTTTCACCTACCTACCCACAGAAGGGTTACAGGGGAAGGCTTAAGGTGCCTTCCTTACAGAACTGTTGTGGATTTTGTTTGCCTGCTACAAATGGGCCATGTTGTGCCTGACCTGGCCACCAGGTTCCCAGATGCATGGAAAAGCAAAGTAAGAACCTGGATGGATGGAACACGGTTCTGGTAGCTCACCAAGAAGACGTCTCACATCACATAGGGATATTTTCTTTATGTATATATATATATATATATATATATATATATACATATAATCAGAGATTTGTGGAGAAAAGGGGCATGGTAAGTTTCATCTCTCCTGCTGGATTTTAGTGTGGCACTTGATGACTTGTAATAGAAAAAGATCTATTGTTTCTCCAGTAGCAATAAAGTAGGGTTAAACCAAACTCAAACATAAATTTTACAAACAGCCCCATATAAACACAGCTGTTCAATGAACTGACAGCACTGGTTGCTAGCTGAGTACTGCCCTCTAATGTTGTCATCTAAGGGAAATGTCCTTTACAATGTCTTTTATTAATGAAACACTATTTCCCTGTAGGACAATGGAGAAAAAAATGATCACTCTTAAGATTAGGCTAAATTTAACTTAAATGTAACCTTGACTTTAGCAGATGTGGTTTTGGCTTGGTTGCTTACAGAGTCAGTTATTTTCTACATCATCAGATAGGCAGCTGATGTTTAATAATGCTATTTAGAAACCTTGGGTTTAGGAAAAAAAAAAAAAAGCCTATTGTGGTTTGATGAAGTGACTTTAAAGGCAGAGATGGGAATTAAGTCAGAGTCATCTTCTTTTCTAAACAAGTTCAGCCTGAATATACAGTGTCTAGAGGAGACAGATTCTGCTCACAGAGATCCAAAAGTTCTGGTGCTTCTCAGAGCCTCTGGGAAAGAGAAATCTGAATGGAATGGAAAGGATCTCCATGATGTTTCTAGTGCCTTCAGCCTCTTAGAAATGGGACTGTCCCTTACTCCAAGGCTTTTCATATCAGCCCTATACATAAAATTCTGCCTTCATACTACTTCAGACTGTAGACGGTGTATACAGCCATCGAGACACATGCATTCCTGCATGGTTCCTACAAATGCAGCATCAATGGAAATAACTCATAAAGTTAAACGTTAAGTTCTGACCCAGCTCAGAAGATTTACATCCCTTTCAGTCTTGTTTTAGGAATAACTGCTCAGCTCCTTGCCACCATGGTTCCTGGTGACAGAAAATTCAGCTGGATTAGAACCTTGGTACTACTAGAGACTAGTGACCCTCACCCAAACACTCTGTGTTCCTTTTGATAGCAGTTTTTCCACCTGGCAGAGCATCCCATCATGGTCCACACAGGACACAGCACTCACAGAAGCTCTGCTTTACCATCAAGCTGTACTGCAGCTGCCTTGCAAGAAGGCAGAGAGATGGATCTTGCTCATGGGTTGAGCACTGATTTTCCCGATGGCTCTGACTCACCTTTCCTGAGTCACTCTCCCTGACACTGTCACACCTACCTGACAGCATTAAATCCCCCACTGTCACTTTGCCGAAGGATTAGAAACTCTTCCACCATCATTTGCCTGGGACAGAACAATTTTCTTTGGGGAGCTATTTTTCATTCTTCCTCCTCTTATTGCTGCTTTACAGGAAACCATCTCATGTTGTTCTGCTCAAAAATGTCACCTGTCTGTAGAGCAGCAGTCCCCATTTTCTCCCCTTCTTCCCACACGCTGCTGTTTTACCTGACTTTGAAATGGCCGCTCAGCAGGCATTACGGAATCCTCTATTTCTATTTTCTGTTCAAGGCAAACAACAAACATTTCTATCTATTCTATCTGCTGAACATGTGAATCCTATCTGGGAATAGCAAGAAGAAGTTTCAGGGCAGACCCCCATGGTTTGAATTAATAAGTATAAAAAACAGCGAGAAAACTAAGGTGAGAACTAGGTATAGAGATAAGAGATTTTTCTGTCAGTACTCTGCCTATTGCAGTTTAAAAGCAAGTGCCTTTATGCAGATGTGAGGTCCGCTGCCATTTCGGAATAGCTAAAGCTACGTGCTCTAAATTATTGCAGGAAACAGAAACACAAACAGTGCTGTCTTCTGCATCTGGACAGATTCCCTTTTTATTGTCATCTGCCTGACAGCCAGGCTGTTGCTGCTTACTAAAACCTGTCTGGAACTGAAACCCCCGCAGTAATAAGCTCCCTGTGAAACAGGTTCCTGACTGAAAAAATCTGCACATCTCCAGATTAAATCAATAACAATTAAGAATTCTTTGAAATCTAATTGGAAAAGCAGCTATTTTGATCAGCACCAAGATGTTATCTGGAAATTGTATTCTGTTTATCTATAGCAGAAGAGGGTTTTCTTCTTTGTGGGATTGGTTTGCCAACTTCAGACACATCCTTTGATCTCTGAGATAATACAGTGAACTGAAACATGGGGGCAATCACAGGGATTATCACAGGATGGGGAAACCATTTGATCTATTTTTAAAAGTATTTTTTCTTATTAATAACTTCGGGGTTTGATAATCATTAAGAAAGGAAGAGATTGAACTCCCATCTTTAGTAGTGTTACATTTCTCTGAAGATGATTGATTCTTATAGTTAATAATGCTTAGCATTTATATAGTGTTTCCTAACTTCAAAACACTGTACATTTCTCACTATAGCACACACCAAACCTCTGCGTTGTTACCTTCAAGGAGGGATGAGGTTATTTGATGTCTCTCATCTTCCTGCAGATGGGTTTCTGTCCAGGCCCCTCTTTGGTTATCTCAGGTTAACTGGGACTGAAAATTCCAGTGATAAAAGGAGAAAGACTAAAGCCCTGGACAAGAATGCAGTGAGACTCATTCAAGCACATCATCTGAAAACTCTCCTACTCATCTTGAGGTTTTCTACACATTGTACAGACTATCCTACCAACTTAACTGAAACTCCAGTGCTTATTGTAGGGACAGTACCCTTGTTTGAAGATCTCTAGCAATATCAATGCTTACAAAAAAAAACAGAAAACATAACATAAGCTCAGAAGACATTCTATACTTTCTGTGAGACTTTCTGATGCTTAAAACAAAACAAAATCCAAACCATAGAATGAACTTGAATGTCTAAAGGGTTTGTGAGTCCCTTTTCTTCCCCTGGAACCTAGTTCTCTTATAGTATGCATGCATGCCAACAAATAGCAGATGGTGATGACAGAGATGTACTAAAACAGCTAAAATTGTATTCCTTGCAGGAGTATCTATCATGCTGATCGGGCTGAACAGTCTGTGCTGGCAGCAATGTCTGGTCCACACTTGTAGGAAAGATCAAAACCTTTCTTGAGATCCCTTTGTACGGTACTTCAAGTGTCTCACTTCACAAACAAAGGAAGATTTCCTCTTGTGGTCTCTTGGAGCCACTCAAGACAGGGATGTTGCTGTGCTAGCCATGTGTCTGCCTTGAGACTGTGGCTCAGCGCAAGCCAGCATCAAGGATGGAAAGGAAGGACCTCAGGTATGAGCTGCTTCCCTGGTCCAGCGGGTGTCCTTTTCTCATATGTGGAGTTGAAAGCAGCTTGTAGGTCTGATAGCTGGGGTCAACAGAGGAGGCAAGCCAGGCAGACCCAACATTTCTGCTTAGAATTCCTGTAGTTAACTTTTTCTCCTTTCCAGGAAGATTTCCTAAGAGATTTCTCAGTATCCAGGTCTTTAGCTTCTGCCTGCCTCCCTGCAGCCAGCTGTGACGATGTTTCTTGCCACACAGAACTTTGTTCACCAGGAGCTGGCACAAGACCCATTTTGGAAAGGGCATTAAGGCTGCCATGGGTAAGAAAGAGAATTAAGGAAAGCTAACATATACAAGTAGCTCATCAAGGATCACAGTTGCCCTGGCCTCCAGGAGATCACTCCATCTGTGCTAGCCTATTAAAGAGGTACCTTTGAGGGGTTAGCATTATTTCAGGCACTAATATTTTTTCCATCTCAGTCACCCAAAACTTCACATGGCACAGACCTTACACTTCCCTTTTTCAAACAGTTTGGCATAAGACTATAGGGTAGGATTATCTTAGAGGAAGAGAAGGTGGCCTGAGAGTACTGAGCTCTGAACAGATCTGTCAAGTACTGAGCTCTGAACAGATCTGTCACTGGTTTGTGGTGTGATCTCAGGCCAGTTACTGAAGGCCTGGTACTGGGACATAAAGAAAATCCGTGTTTCCCACTGACTCCAGAGGAAGCATTGTCTGTTGGAAGCAAAGAACCTCCATCATCTTGACTCTCTGATGTCCGTAATGAAAAGATGTGATTTATCATACCTACCTCCATAGGGTATTGTGCCACTTTGCTGATATTCAGATGGCACTGTCAAACATCCACACTGTGAAAGGAGCTGCAGTCACTGCTGTGTTTCTCACCATGCTGGTGTAGCACAATGCCTAGGCTGTGAGGAATTGCCCAGATTTTTCTCTGCAATCCTCCAGGCATCTCAGCAAGCTGATCTCTTATATTTGACAGTGCTGTCTTTCTTCCAGGCATCCTGACTGGTAATCCTACATGGCCCTTTTTGTAGTGATATTCATTTTCCCCTATTCACATTGCCTACTGATGAGCTCATTTGAAGTTACCTCTTGCTTGCAGGTTCAGCCTCTTGTTCAGTCACTTTGCACTCTTTTATCTGATTGCAGAAGTGGAAACTGGGCTCTGCTCTTAGGCAGAAGCAAAGCCACACCAGCAGCACCAAAACCTGGCATTCACCTCCAAGCTTTGAAAATGCAAGAAGAGAAAGCAGACCCTGCGCCTGCAGGAAGCTCAGCCAGATCCAGCGTTTTTCATAGATGCCCCATGTCTTCATCAGTATGCAGATCCATCTGCGCTGCTGAGATATCTGCATGGTACAGACAGGGAGTGGGGAAATACATTTATAAATAGGATCACTTCATCTTTCCCTTTCCTACTGTCCCCACTCTTCTGTAATCCCCATTGATTGATGGATTTCACTGCTGAGAGCTGCCAGATCCACCCTACCTTCATACCTGCTCTAATGGCACCAAGCACTTTCTTCTTTGCATTGTAAATGAAGAAGAAGCTGGTGAAAGGCAGTGATGGGGAAGGAGGGATAGACTCCCGTGGCTGTTAGGACTCTCAAAATACCTTTTACCACTTGATTAACAATGACAGGTACTAGAAACGATGAAAGTCTGACGTTACAGTGCCTGAATGCTATGTCTAATGGGTGTCTGTTTAAACCCAACAGGTAAATAATAGCATCTTCTTATAAAGGGTACATACTATATACCTGCCCTCTGTAGCACAGCAGCCTCCACCAAAATATCCCAGAACACTGGGTAAAGCTAACCCTTCCTGCTCACTGCGCTCGAAGGTTGTTAAATGTTGTGCCGTCACAGAGAAATTAAACATTGCTCCTACTCAAGCTTACTCACATGAGAAGCTGTTGGGGCTGCAGTCACACTGAAAGCAGCAATCATGTTAGTACATCACAGTAACAGCTTCTTGGAAGAAAAACACAGCAAAAAACCCATATGCGACAGAGCTTTTCTGCAACTGGGTTGAAGTTTTTCTCCTGGCATCTCACTGTGATTGCCTGGCAGAGTCAGTAGCAGAGTTATAGAATCCCAGTTATCTTCTGTGCCCTTATAGATAAAAGCCCTCTAGTGATCTTGTCCTGTGCACACAATCCTGGCTCTAGTATGCATGGTCTTTGTGTGTTTTCTTCCTTCCCCAGGTTCACGCAGTCTGTTTTTAAACTGATTTATCCTCATTTGTCTGAATGCACATTGAGCAACTGAGTTTTGACTTCCAGCAGCAGAAAAGGTACCCCAACTTCCTTCAAAAGCATAAAAAGCCACATTTCATATCTTGATTTTTTTCTTTTCTTATTAAGGAAGTAATAGAGGAAGTTCTGGAAATTCCATCATCCGGCACTGAGGATGCAATTGTTCAGAAACAGCCAATGTAGTGATTACCTGTATAGAAGAGTTACTTTTTAATAAAACGTGAGAAAGATGCTGAACCAATTTGCCCTCTAGACAGGTGACTGGCAGATCTTATAGAAGCCAAAATGTCGCAGCAAACACTTAGGGCAGTTCTGCTATTTCCCTGGAAAACAGACGCCCTTGTAATTATCAAGCGATGCCTCTTGAAAGAGGTGATTTGAAGACGTGTATACATCAGCCATCACAGTCATGAATGCACAGAAGAGCAAGGGTTACATTGGCACAAGTGTGGAGAAACTCTATGGATTAGTTGTACAGTATTGAGCAAGGCAACCGGCAATTCAGTGGTAGATGTATCCCTGGTTTACACTATAATTCAATTGGAACACCTTCTTCAAGGCCTTAAGACTATCTTTGCATGTGTTGTACGGTTAAGTCTTCAGGACTGCTACAACTGTCTATGGAAACAGATCAGCAGACCTGGCTTTCCAATAATAGCCTCCTAAAGCAACTATGAAGAAACTGTTACAGGCAAGGCTGGAACTGGATGATCTTAAGGTCCTTTCCAACCCAAACCATTCTGTGGTTCTATTTGCACTGCCAAACAGCTGCTAACCTCGCCAAAGAGTCTGGGACAGCATGATGAGCTTGTATTAGACAGGAAGAAAGTCCCTTCCCAAAGTGATTCCTCCTCACAGAGGAACAGATTGTCCCTCGTAGACTACCTGACTCAAGTATGTTACTACAGGTTGCCATTTCCTAACCAGCAAGGCACATCTCCTTGTTGACAAAAAGATCAGTGAGACATGACCTCAAGGTAGGAATCTCTAAGGGGTCAGCACAGCCTTTGACAAGCACCAGTGACTTTGCAACACTTCCCAGGATCTGGAGTGCCCAAAACTGTTCTGGATGGAGTTATCCAGGGGAAAGTAGATGTGCTGCCTGGCTTCTAGACCAGGAAAGAAGGAGACAGCAGGAACAGTAGATGTAATAAGGGAGAAGAAAAGGCTCACTTGAAGGGACAGTAAGGTGTGAGGCAGGAAAAATGTACGGGGAGAGAAAGGAACAGGTAACGTGGAAAAGGAGTGGGCAGCAGTCACAGGACTGGGAGTTAATGGTGAAGATGCAATACTGAAGGTCTCAGGAGAATTAACAGAGGGAACTCACTGGTTTGTTGTACTACAGCTCATGAGCTCCCCTTGAGCTCTCCTACACTCCTGTATCTCTGCACAGCTTCTCACATGTGACACCTGTTTATTAGCCTTTCCTTCACCTTAGCTCATGGAAGTCATCCCAGCAGCCCCACTGACCAGAAGTTAACAGAAGATACCTGAAGTGCTGGGTATCTGTCTAGTCACTCTATCACATACAAGGTTGTTGTCTGTGTAGACAAAGAATAGATCCTGGATATGACCATAGCATACGTGCTGAGCATCCCTACAGTGTGCACCCAGCATGAGTAATGCTTCCTAGAGGTGCTAGCTTTCACTCCATATGTTCCCGGAGCACCCACTGTATTTGCACAGATTTCCATCCAGGAAAACCCAAGAATAAGTATGGCAGCCTTTACTCTGCTAGGGCACTCGCACTACAAGCCTGACACTCCCAGGATGCAACAGATGGCCTGACTGCACATACACTACAGAGCCTGTGCACACTCATTTCTCAGTGAGAAATGCTGATGGGAAAAAACGGCAGCCCTATGTGAAGACTAATTTCAAACACACAAAGACCTATTTCACTGTTTGCCTACGCTTTGCATTACGAAGCACTTGTGAACATATGAAGTAATAGAAAATCAAGGCTTCAAGTCTTCAGGTATCCAAACTGTGACCTCTGCAGTGCAGAGCTACGGCCGTTTTCTACTTGGCTGTGGAACAGCTATGTCAGTGGTTCTTCCCATGCACCTCCTCAAGCATCAAGCTTCATCACAAACATATCCTAAGACATGAGCAGGCTCCTAAACACTGAGGGGTCTCACCATTACCCATGTGAAGCAAAGCAGCAATGATATGAAGATGCAATTGATAGCAGCCCATCAGGTCTAAGCAGAACTTTAGAACTTGCTGAAACATTGCTTTAAGTCTATCGGTGCATTTTCTGGTTGGTATCCAGATCTCACAACTTCGCAGTTGTCACTGCAAGATAGACCCTACAAATCAATCACCTTGCTTGGCAACGCCATGTCACTTTGGGATGACAGTAGATTTAATCAGAACCTGGCGTGGGTGCTTTTATCACTTACTTCACATATGGAAAATCTCATCTATTTTTTGCCAGTATCTGATATGGAAGAACTAGGAAGGATGAGGAGGAGGAGAAGGGGAGAGGTGTGACAGCAGTGTCAGTCTGTCCCATTTCTGATATTTGAGGAAAGGGGGATTTTTGTTTCTCATTCTGTTCTGACCAAAAGGGAAAAAAATATACATATCTAAAAAGATTGCAGTGTATTGAATGAGGAAAGTCTGAATGAAGCTGTTGTGTTCTCAAAAACTTTTTCAGTTCTCCTCAGACTTTCATTCATGGAGATTATCAGTATTTCTATCTGGTTTCATTCCAACTTAGAACAAAGCTGGACTTCAAAACCATATTCCATATTCCTTCCTGGAACAGAGTTCTCGTGGTTGCCTCCTGCAGTGCCAAGCCAGTGTGGGTCTGGGAGGTTGGCACTTCCAAGAGCACAGCTCCTGGCTCCTCATTTACGTCTTAGTCTTACCTTCTGAGACAGAATGTTAATTTTAGTACTTGTATAACACTTGAATATTTCATGGTCCAAACTAGAGGCACATGTGTACAGATGTGGCATTTTTGTTCTGCCAAAATCAGGACAGACAGAGGGTGTTAGAAGTACAGAAAACTGGAAAGCACCATGCCCTCCCCTAACTCTTCCCATTACCAACTTAGCAAGCCTGGGGAAAGCAAGGAGATAAACCAGGGGCATATTAATCTACAGGAAAGTGAACAAGGCAGAGTTTAACGCACAAGTAATGGGAGAACCAAGCAGGCAGCCATGAGGAATAACCTTGACTGATGAACAACTGGATGTGCGATGTTCTTTCATGTGGAACAAAAGGCAAACTTGAGACTTTACCCATGTTCTTTCTGCCTGAAAAACACTGCTGATTGCACACAGCAGAGGTGAAGTTAGAAGTCAAACACAAGCCCTCAGTCTTCTCTTTTACAACCACAATCACACAACAGACAGAAGGGGATAAAAAATGCAAAGTATTGAGGATGCAATGCAGGGCCTTGTTAGAGGGACCTTCAATACAAGGAAAGGACTATAGTACTTAGCAGTTTTCATGTCTTCTTGCATGTTTGGGAAGGAATCAGGGAGAAACTATCAATCTGTGATATTAGTGAGTCTGTGTTGACCTGGAGTGCCCCCAGTATACCATCCTTTTCTATTTCTTTTCTCTGGGTGAGATTGTCATTGTTGAAGTCAAAACCTGATTAAGAACATATAAGCAAATCAAGAGATTCCAGGTGAGAACTGGTTAGGAGAGACTCTTCAGAAAAGCAATGGCTACAACACTGTGAGCCTTTCAAAGCCCTTCTCCATTGATCAGCAGCCCACAGTGACACTCACAATACAATACAGCACTAAATAGAATAACCTAAAGGCCAAACCGGGCACAGAAGTGATCTTGATTCAGGTTTCACTTGTCTACTTAAAGCACTGGGCTGTGAGGTACTTAATAAGCTTAGTTTCCAGGTGGCGTCATCTCTGTCCTGGTTATTCCCAACAGTTCTCTGTTTCTGCTCAGAAACGTTGTCTGAGAATCTGCTCCATTAAAG
>JAOEHY010001479.1:51027-76936 GCA_025447955.1 Psilopsiagon aurifrons
AGGAAGAAGATTGAACAGTGGAAGAGGGAAGGAAGGAGAGGAAAAAGAAGAGAAGAAGAACTACAGAAATGTGCAGTGTGAATGTCTTCTTAAAATCTTAAAACTACACTTACGGGTACACTCTTCCAAAAGAAGAAACAAGGAGATGAGAATTAGGACTGAAGCTTGGACTCTGCCCAGAGCCTGAATTGACTTTGCCAGTCCTGTCCTATTTTGACCTTTCCATTTTTCAAGGGTAATTAAACACACCCTCTTCAGTTTAGATCTTGCTCCCAGTAGTGATTCACCTCCGCTGACAAGGCAAAGAGCCACACTGGAGAGGTCTGAACCAGCTGCCCAAAAAGCCATGTCCATATTGGTCTTCTTTTATGCGAATATAATGCCACCAAGTAATTAGCAATAAAAATACTGTGCAAGAACTGTGTATGACATTAGGATTGAGTAATTTGGTCTTTAACCCATCGAGCAGCTACTGCGAGATGCACTAAGTGACTGAAACCCATATATCTCATTATAATAAATATTTTATAGATGACATCTCAGCCCAAATCACCTTCTATGACATTGTTTTTAAAGCCACTGACAGGTGAAAGGGTGATTTCGGTGACTGGTAATTGGAAAGGAAATCTTCCATTGCCGTGTTAAAAAGAACCCATACTGAGAACAACCGAGTGTTTTCATTTGATCCGTGTCAAACGTCAACAGTGCAATAAAAGTGGTGATGCTGCTTCAATTTCTGTAGGTCAGAGGACAAAAGACCACTTCTTCCCCACTGTGAGTGCCTGTTCACCGCCTTCCACCCTTGGGCTGACGCCTCCTTGTGAGAAAACTCTCACAGCGGACATCCTGCTATATTTGGCTTGTGGAGAGGCTGAAGACTTTGCTATTTAAGGCTGTAAATCTGGCATTTTCTTAAGTGTTGAAACTCACACCTTCATATTTCTTGCCATATCCCTGCTATATAAGGTGAGCAAAGGTAACCATGCTGCTGATATTTGCAGTAGTCCTTCATTTCATTCCTTTCGGGTCTGTTCCGATGTACATAAGTACCCTTCATCTCTGACATCTGAAGCCAGCTCCTTATCCATTCTCATGTGGCTGAGAGTGACAAAGCATCAAAGCAAGCTTCCTAGCTGTGAAATTTATTAGACAGGAGAGCAGAGTCCTCTGGGGGAAGTATTGGAACAAAACTCCATCAGAGGAGGTTTTAAAGATAACAGAGGTAAAACATTGTGGGGGGAGACAGAGTGTTATAGTCCTTCAGTGACAGGAATTGAGTGGGTTCTGAAAACAACATTTTCATTGCCCAAAATAGGGTGGAGAATGGGGAACACCTCTGCCATTGTGCAGAATGGCTTTTTTCATTAACTAATTGTATGCTCTATCATTAAATCATTCAGGATTCTTTCCAGCCCCACCATGGAGGGAGGTGTCTGAATGATTAAAGCATCTGGGTCATTCATTCAAGTACCTCTGCAGACATGAGTATAAGGCCATGCTTCATCCTCTTATAAATGGGTCACAACTATACAGATGAGAGACTCAAAGGCAATGTGAAGTGATGCTAGCCAAGCTATTTCCATTTGTGCAAACTTAACATTGCCTGACGCAATTGATCTCCTAGGAAAGAGTGAGGCTGTTTTCTTTAAAAGTAATAGATTTATCTGTACAATTATAGCTCCATTGAAGCCAACCCATGACAAGAAGATTATCCCAGACTCTCACTCTCCTCATGGCTAAAAGCTTCCTTCTACTTTTCAACTTAAATCTATTCATTCTCAATATTCTCTTGTTCTCTGGACCAAATTATTCTTTAGCTGAAACCACTCTTTCCTTTGACTGGTGCCCAGTGCCCACTTAGAGATGGCAGTCACGTTCTCTCGTCCTTAATTGTGTTAAAATTAACAAGCTAAGTTGTCTTGGTGTAAGACGGGTACTTCCATTTCCGAGATCACTGCTAGGGAGAAAGTAATGAACAGGGGATGATTGTTCACTGTCACCTTAAAAACAAGAATTAGTGACATTGGAGGAAATAACAAGATCAGTTTCTAAAGAGCCAAAAGCTGATGGCTTTCCCACATCTTGTGGCTGCGGAAGTCCCTGATGGCACAGAGGCACTGAAAGTTCACATTGGTTCAGAAAGCAAACTGCAGGGTGAGCAAAAGAAGGCATGAGAGGGAAGCCAGTAAAGGAAAAAGTAATCTGAAGATATTGAAAGCAAAGATAATGCCTCCTGCTCAGAAAGCCTTTAAATTGAAATTTGCTGAAGACTGACAGTGTTTTGGGGAACCATTACACATGCTTATGCTATCTTACACTCTGTTAAGCTTTTACTCTTAGTCACTATCAGAGACAGGCTACCGCACTGCGTATCCTTTAGTCTGATTCTTTATAGCCTTCCTTATCACAACTAATAGTTTTCCACTGAATCTTGCCAAGTTTGAGTGCTGGATTCTTGCAGAAGCATAACTCACATGGCAGTCAGTATTGTAGATGAGTTTTCAAAAAGTCTAGTACAGGGCTATTAAATTCCTCACGCTTCCCCAGTGAAATAGCTTCCCTTGTATAATACAGGCTTATGTTTTGACTCCTGGTTTTCCTGTGATCAGTCTCTATGTCTACCTCTGTCTCCTACATGTCCCCAGCCATGGCAGAACTCCTTATCAGCCCAAAGAGTGTGACTTTTATTTTGAGCTGCTGAATTTCATTCCACTGCTGCTTCTCCAGCACTTATGACTGTATCCCTGCATGTTATTTCAACCTTCTGAACATACATTTAGTGTGATCAGTGGATATTAGTTCATTGTTTTCCTCTGTAGTGTGCGTGTGAAATTCTGTACACCATTACTTTTGCCGTTGTGAATGTCAGTTGTTGGAAACTGAGCTTTCCACAGAACACAAACCCATTTCACACCTGATGTTACTACTTCCTAAACAAGCTGAAGAAGGACTTTTCATCGCTGTACATATAAAGATGCCTTATAAAAAGGAAAGCGGCTGTGGCTCATTTTATAGTATTTGTATAATTTTTAGAGTATCCTCTACCCACCCTTCCAGGTGATTTCCAATCTTCTATAACCCTAATAAAATTCTAAGTTTCCTCATATTTTCCCATTCTGTCCTTCAGAACTATCATTAACCACACACCCGAATCCCTTTTTGTTCAGAAGGGTTCATCAGAAAATGACAGTTAAGTGTAATCAGTCAGCCTTTGTTCCCTGTTGTGAAGTGTCATCCCTTATCACATTTTACACAGCCTAACAGGCTGGGAAAAAACAAAATAGCTTTTATAACTACAATGATAAACAAAGTCTGTTCTAATACTACCCTAATTGACTTCAGAGGCTAATGCAACCCTTAGACTGACCTCTATCTGGGCTAACTTAACAACCAGAGCAATTATCAAAGTACCAGCCCAGGCTTAAATCCACACACAGATTTCCAGCTGAACATTAAATAACATTCAGTCTTTGAAAAACTGGGTGCTACAGTCTTCAATCAGCTTCTGTCCCTCATCAGCTTTACAACATCGGGGCAATAAAGGACAAGAACTGGCTGGATGCATGATGTTAGACAGGTGGAAAGCTGACCTATGCTTTCAAGGGCTGTTGCCCTATTAGGCAGGGCATCAGCATTAAGGCTTTAAAACCCATTATCACTTACAGGAGTTCAAAGGCTTTTCTTTTAGTCCCACAGAGGAGATTTTTAGTGTGCTTTGCCTGTCATTTAAATGTTTCCAGTCTGGATTTATTGCTTATGTTATCTGGTGTGCAGCGTTAGCTGCTGATTTTTGCAATTTGAGTTACTTAGATTGTTAAAGAAGCCACAAATTGTTGTTCTGTATGTTACCCCAGTCAGTGTACAATGTGTGATATGTCAGTTACAGTAGGATCGGTAGTAATGAAGCCATTCATTTAATAGGAGTAGTATTAACTTTTAATCCTCATACAACTCTTTGGGGAATATTCCTTATCCTGAAAAGCATCATCTCCTGTTTCAGTGAAGCATCCTAAATATTTGTTCTCTGCTGAAATCAATTTAAGAATTAAATATGCTAAAAGACAAGTTCCAGTTTCTCGTAACCCCTTGCCATTACTATCTGTTCCTTACAGATAGTGACCCTAAGACAGACAGTCATGAGAAAGGAACATGCACAATAGTTCCTTCTTTGCTTACTACCACAGTCTGTTCATTCTGTAGCCTTGAAGGAGGCTCCTGAGGTACCATCACTGTTTGCTTTCTGTATCTCAGACTGTCTCAAATACAAAAAGATCTCCTAACAACAGGATTATTAATGGCAAACGGCTGAAGACAGCACATACAGAAAGAAGGGGACAAAGTGGAATCTGACCTGCATTGGCTGGAGTTCCTTTGGTAGGGATGGGCACCAGCCTGTATTGCAGTGAAAGAACATTTCAGAAACCCTGCGCCAGATCCTATGAGCTGACCATTCTTACTCTGTGGTTTGAGTTTATGCACAGGGTAGTTTTAAATGTCTTCTGGTCACATTTTAATGACTAGGTCTAAAGCTGTTTCTGAACCTACAGGTCTTTGTGTTTTAGGTGTCTGTTTTAATAAGTATCTTCCTGAAATAAGCCTGTCATCCTCAGCTATTACTGCCTTTGAGCAGAAAACATGAAACTCGTTACGTACAAGCTTGCATATTTGTAATCCCTTCACATGAACATTTCAAGTGGGAGAAAAGAGGGGTATGGCTAGAGAGGGAAACTCATCCCTGAAGCTGCTTCTGGTAAACAGAAAATCTCACTGGCCTGATCTAGAGACAGTGGTTAATGTTGGTGTCTGTGTCTTACTTCTAACTATGGTCTCTTTCTTCAGGAAGCTGAAATTAAAAGTTTCTATAGTCTTTTTATCTTCCCTACTTGCGCATTACAGTTCATTAGTAAAGCATAATATTGCATAGTATTACTCTAGGAGTAAAACTCATGCCTCTCTTCTCCTAGCCCACTTTTTGTCACAGTGATGCTGACTTTCTGAACAAACATGCCAGATCTCTGCTGTCTGTAACTCCTGATCTGATTGCTTGACCTCAGAGCCAAGAGATGAATGTAAGTGTCCTGACACCCACTTACAACAAGCTCTTCCAAAGAGCCTGTTTAAGGCACTGGTGACGTGAGTCACCAAACCATCATCAGGACATAGGCTGCAGGGAATGAATACTACAAACTACTTCTACTTGTTACCACTTCAATTCAGGTCAGGGCCATGGATGAAACCTGAGATGAAACTGTGAAGAGGAACAACTCAGCAGTGTGTGTGATATGTACGGGTACAGGTGACAGAGAGGAGGAACCTCCCTACAGCTATTCTGAGAAGTGCAGCACAGCCTCACTCCAAAGCAGTCCAAAGGAGGGAGGTCTAAGGGGCTTTGCTGCACCTCCTAGTACGGTTCAACAGTAGTACACAAGAACAAAGTCACTGGTTCAGTCCCAATCCTACTGAGGAGAAATTAAGAGTTATTCTGATGGTTGCAGGGTGGCCCAAACCACCATGAGGGTTGGTTTCCTTTCCATCTTCAGATTTGTGGTGCACTGAGTCCTTCTGGAAAACTCAAAGAGGAAGAGAAATAAAGTAGGAAGCTCCTATCCCCTGTCCTTTTCTCTACCTCCACTTCCCCTAAGAAAGCCCTCTCTGAGCTGAGGATGCGGCATCCTTAGAGTTACCACAGAATCAGCGAATGGTTTGGGTTGGAAAGGACCTGAAGATCATCCAGTTACAGTCCTTGTGCCATAGGCAGGGATGCCTCACACCAGACCATGTTGCACCAGGCTGTGTCAAACCTGGCCTGGACCACTGCCAGGGATGGAACATACATGACTTCTCTGGGTAATCCGCTCCAGTGCCTCACCACCCTTACAATAAAGAACTTCTTCCTTATATCCAACCTGAACATCCTCTGTTTCAGTTTAAACCCATCACCCCTTGTCCTATCACTACAGTCCCTAATGAATGACTTTGTTCTTGTGTACCACTGTTGAACCATACTAGGAAATGCAGCAAACCCTCCTAGACCTCCCTCCTCCAGACCGCTTTGGAGTGAGGCTGTACTACATTTCTTAGAATAGCTGTAAGGAGGTTCCTCCTCTCTGTCACTTTTGTACCCATATATATCATGTACATACTGCTGAGATATGCTTAATTGAGGATTTTAATGAAGGTCTTTGTCAGGCAGTCACAGCAGGGATGGTATTTTCTTTAATAGTATATACAGATGTGCCAGTTGGAAAGACCACTGACACTGTACAACACTTGAGAAATTTGGCAGTGCAGAGAACCAGGCTGGAGCCCTGCTCTGCACCCACGTAAGGGCTTGGTCCTGGGTGTTGAATGGCTCTACTGATACCACAAGTCCAGGAAGCAATTGCTGGTTTAACATGCTTTCTGCCTGATGTCAGATAAAGCACTGTCTGCAGCATCACACAGCCTATGGAAATGTTTTCTCTCCATCACAGTTTCATACCTTTTATTCAATTTTGTAATGTCGTTTGAGTGAAAAAATATGAGTAAAAAATGCATCTTGGGGTTTGTTTTCTTGTTCACATTGTTTGTCTTTCCTTTTAACAACCAGGAGGAGCAGTAGCCATGTGAGTTCAGCTGCTCTGCTCTCCTATAATCTACCCTTTGATGTAACTAACCGGCAAAACCATATTTCTAATCAAATATAGTCTTCCATCCTTAATCAGCTCAGCTTTAAAATGCAGATCAATGAGATAAGAAAGAGCTGATTTAATTAGCCCAACCTCAGCAATGCTACAGCATATTCTCATTTGCAGAAATAATGGGGAGCAAGAGGAAACAGATTCATCATCATGAAAAGGCTGGGGAAGGCAGACGAAAGCAGGATATTTCCTATGTTAGCAAAGGGTGATTTTCACTCTAGCTGAAGAGCCAGCACATGCTTTATGAGCCATTTAAATAACACTTAGGCCTTGTGCTTTGTCCTTTAGCCTAAAGATGAATTTCTTTCACTAAGTAGCAATACCTTTGGAAATCATCACTCTTGGGTTTAATTGATGAGCTAGAGACAGCTCCCACCACTTGGTGAATAAAGAAGAGGAAATACAGCAGGCAGGAGCACAGCAATAATGCACATTTATATAGCTGCTTGGGAGAACTCACCCACGTGCACTTTATACACCATAAGCCTGGTCAAGCACTCTTAAGAGAGAGCAATAGCACAGGGTGTGCTTCCTCACCCTGCTACTGCCTTACTGTGTGTCCATAGGTAACCCACTTTACCCTGCACTTTTGGGGGGCTGGGAAGTGTTTTGCTTTTCCTTCTTCCTCCATCTCATTAGGATTTGGAATTTCCTGCAGGTTTTGCTTCACCCCGTACAGTCCAGGTATGCCCCAGAATGTGCCCTGGCACAACTGGAGCTCCAAGGTGCTGCTATACAGCTACTCAACGAGCAAACCCAGTGCAAGTTCTCAGCTTGCTTTTCCTCCTTTTTGGATTCAAAGCAACAGACCACTACCGTACCTCTACCAGCTGTGTGTGACCAGAGCCCACATGTTCAACCTGGGATCGACTGGCATAGGTTTGATCAGTGAGAAATGCTACCACCTCCATGCAGAGCCCCCAGATTATTTCTACCACCACATCTTGTAGAGGGCTTGACAAGAGGAAAATCAGACCTGTAGATGTGCAGCAAGAGCTGTGGACATGGGCTCAGGACCCAAACCTTAAGTGTGGTAGGACTGGACAACCACACTGTTGAGAAGTCAGGCAGCATCCACACAGATAAGGGCATGTCAGCTCCCAGTATAAGTGCTAATTCCTGGGATGAAGTTCAGTTTTGTGCCCATCCATCATTTTAATAGAGGAAGTTTGTGACATCCACATTTGGTAGCTGCTGCCTGGGGCATAATTGGGCATCATTGAAGGGAACTATCATGGTCTAAGATAACCCTCAGGCCCTTTCTTCTCAGGTATGGGAGCACCAGAGACAAAACAATTAACAGAGCAATAAAGCCATTGGCAAATAATCTTTCTCCTTTTGTTCAGTTTTGTGGTCTTTTTCTTCCATTTTCACAGACTTGTGCCACTTTCCAGTGCCTCCAAAAACAGCAGGGAAAGGTCCTGCACTCTATATGGCTACTCCCCTCAGGTGGGACTGAGAGCAGGCTCTAATCCCATTCCTGACACTAACAAGAGCAGAAAGGTGCATCCCTATGCTTACGTTACCTTGGGAAGTGCTGTCATGTACCACTGCACTGCTACTCTTCCTGTGCATCACCATCTTTGTTGTCAGATTGTAGATACACATCTTGGGAATGGGCTGGTGGAAAAGACGACTGCCTGCAACTCAGCCCTAAGTGGGAGATACCAGCCTCTATGTCCCATCTCCTGCCTGAAAAACTGCTTATGTGATTGTCCTTGGCATGCTTCACTAGCAGTGAAACAGGTTAGAAAAAGACCTTCTGTTTGGACTGATGGAGTTGGGTCCAGAGCCCAAAACTCATCATCAGCCTGGGCTTGATGGACATGGCTTGGCTACTTTAAAGAGAACCAGTGCCATTTCAGTTCCTGACAGCCAAGAGACAACAGTGGTAGCTTAGAGCTTTTGTCTTCCATACATTCTTCTCCTCTGCTCCACCAGTTTTGTCTCCAAGATAATAAATCAGCCTTTTCATAAAGATTACACCAGCCATCTCAACTCTGTGGTTTTGTGATAAAGCTTCTCACAAAAGAGTCTGAGACAAGTACACATGCAGGGGAAGGGCACAGAGCTGTGAGGGGTAATAGGGCTGTGGAGCTTGGAGAACTTGCAATCATAGAATCATAGAACAGAACTTGAGTGATGCAAAAGGCCAAAGCACTTTGGTGCTGTGGGGTTTGGAAATGGCATGGGCTTAAGGCAGTTCCCACCACTTCATCCAGCAGCTCGGTCCTACATTATACAAGCCTGAAGTACATGGGAGCAGGCTGTGAACTAGATCAGGAGGCAATGCATTCGTTCCTCCAGCCAGCCACCTTTAGAGCAGATCTTAGATTCAAGTCATCAAATAGCATCTCAGACATACAAAGAAAAATCAGCTTCTTTCAATGTGTCAGAATGAATCTCTCCACCAGTGACTTCTCCTAATCTGCAAAATAACACCTCATCTTTAGCACCTAAAGCCTCCATTTAAAGGATGCACAATGCTTTTGTTAATTAGAGCCTTAGTTTAATATGAGCTGTCAAAGTTCACTTAACTTCAATTAATTGTTTCTCCTGAGCTTAATTTCTTCTGTTAAGTATTGATTAATCATTGCTTAATTATTCTGGAGTCTCACTGGGTGATATTTCAGTCCCACACTGCATCAATGCATTGCTTTCTAAAAATACTCCAGGAATCATCAGATATCTTATGAGTTCCTATTACTGCAATGACTTTTAATATTTATCATTTCATCCCTTATGTTCCAAAATCTATATGTAACATGTTGTGTTTAATTCCACAGGTTTACAACTCATTTTTGTCTATGAGGGCAGGCTTTTGACTGGAGTTTTGCATTGCATGGTGTGAAGAAATGGCTTAGTGTCTAGCACCCAGCATCCTGTGCCAGAAGGAGGAGGTTAGGGAACACAAGTGAATGGCCTTTACTGTGGCAGAATATTAACATGTTGAAAAAAAAACATATTATTGATGGTATGCTTTTTCTTTGTACCTTTTAGGTGGCATGCAACAACATTGACTCAAATACTATCTCTATTTCTTCAAAACTACAATGTTAGTTGTAGTTTTGGTCCTATGAATATGGCCATCAGAACAAGGCATCTCCAGTCTGAAATCTCAGTCTACTCCCAAATATCAGGAAGAGAAAGCTATGAAGTCCTCCATCTCTCTGTAGTATCCCCACAGCACTATAAAGTCAGGCTGCATTGAAAATATCTCAATTCTCACATATAAGTAAAATAACTATTAATTTTTACCAAGTCTCTCTTGAATTTGGATATTTACCCCCATCTGATGTTAAGCTTGATCTGTAGTGGGAAATTAAACAATTACTTTTCCCCCAGCAGTAACTTCCCTGGAGTCCATTTAGATGTATATTTTTACCTCCTCATGGGAGCAGTTATCCTTTTGAATGAAAAGAGTCACTCCCCAGAGAACACTTCTTGGTTTGCTGTGGTTTTATCACAGTCAAGGGTTAACTTTTATCCCTTTGGTACATGTTCACTTTTTCAGAAATCTCTAAACATATTGCTACTAAAATTTCATTTTTAACATATACTATGCTATAGGAGTACTAAGCTTTATTTACTACTGTCATCACAGATGCTCGAATGAGCACTGGTAGGAATATGCTATAAAGAGAGCCATCAAAATGACATCGTTTTCTACTACATTTCTTCTACTTGGGGGTGTAAACATCTGGCACCTTGGGAATACACATCTTTGCTATGTGAAAGACAAGATAAACTGGTAAAAAAACTGATTATTACAGAGATCATGAAAAACACTTCTGTTCTCTGATGCTGAATGACATAACACAATGAATTTTCCAGAAAGGGATGGATGAATTAGTCCAGGTGTAAAAAGGACTGACAAAACCATTGCACAGAACTTGAACAAGTGCTAGTCAAAACAGTCCCAGAGTTCAAGTAACTTCTGTTTCTAACTTCTTAGCATGACTCTGCACTTCCGGATTCTGCTCAAAACTAGAAATCAGAGGCCCCACCTCTGTAACATACAAGCTTGCTTGGTTTTATGTATTAATAGCAATAACATAGCTAAGAAGCTGAAAAGCAAATCTGTTGTCATAACTCTCACTACAGATTCATCTAAATACTTCATCTGAGTCCAGGTCACTACAGCAGGAGGTGCAGAACAAACACGGTCCTGCCCCAAAATGGTTCCTGGAGAAGAAGAAACAAAGAACTGGAAAAGGAAGTTTTTCTCTCCTGCTTTCTGTAAAGGAAACTAAGACACAGTGTGCTAAGTTTCCCAGTGTGATCTGGGGCCTAAAATGGTTAGTGATTGATCTTACTTACAATCGCCAGGATCCTACCACATGAAACCCAAGCTCTGTTTCTGGAAGTCTATGACAACAACCGAATGCATATCCCCAACTTTCTCATGCTAATGCCTAAACACAAAAACCTTCACACTTCAACAGTTTCTTGGCTTCACCCACATCCTTATTGCTCTCTATTCTTTACATTTATTGTAACCAGCCTTAGCAGACACAGTCATCAACCACAGTCATATCAGAGGCTTTACAAGCACAAAACAAACCCTGAAATCCAAGAGTTCACATGAGACCACTGAGGAGAACAGGCAGTTAAGTGAGAAGTATGAGTTTATCTGCTGGAGTTTGGAAGTTTTCTCTCCCACTGCACTAATAATTTGAGATATCTAATTAAAATAATAATAAAAATTATCGATGAATAGAAATAAGAAAGACAGTGCTTATTTCTTCTGGTGTGTCTTCAAGTAAGCAGAATCCCATGTCTCCCTAGACTGGGTTGTCTTATCTCCTCTCTGCTCAGGTCTCTGAACCACTTTCTTCACCCTTCCATCTTGTCTGAGAAAAGAGCAGAAGGGTAAAATATCCCTCTAATTGCCTGTGAACACATATACCAAGAGTGGCACATGAGAAGTCAGCAGCGCTGCCATGGATTTCTGGTTTCTTGGGGCTGGGGTCTGCAAGGTTGGCTGCATTCAGGATACACCTTCTTGTAGAGGTGATGCTGTGATTGGTTGGAGAATATTGTTCAGGCATGAGAGCAGAGAAAGAAATTGTGAAAGGCACACAAAGGTCCCTGAGGGACATCAGCAGTGCTGGTATACATGGGTTCAACCTGTAGTCTCTGTTCTCATCACATTTGCTTTGGACAAAACCATAATAGCAGCTTCTCAGCTTAGACAGGTAAATGTGCCTGTTTTAATGTTTATCCGAAGATGCTTTTGTTACTAATAAAGAATCAAATAAAAGCTGCAGGTCACCATAACTTTGTCAGACTTCCTAGCCTAACAATTTTTTCCATTTTGAATGACACTGTGGAAATGACTGTAAAGCAATTTCCTTCCCTGCCTTTCAACAATATAATTGCTTTATATGGATTCTGCAGATCGTTGATAACTAAATTAGTGGCTCTTTTGTAATTGCTTCCCTTTCTATTTCTACATCTTTTAGAGGGGCTAGGGTTTTGTTTTGAATCCCACTCTCCTGGTAACGGCAGCATTTCCATGTGGGCTGGAGCAGAGTGCTGGGTTATGTGTGTTCTAATAAAGCTTTGTGGAGCAGACTAAAAGGGAAAGAACTGCAGATCAATTCTGAGGGATCCTATTCTGCCTACCTCAGACATATTTTGTAGCTATTCATCCTTTGAGTAGTCTTATTGAAATCAGTGGAAGAAGTTACTGGAGGAGTGAGCAAGATGTCAGAATTTTACCCTAAATATTTCACTTAGCAAAGAAACCAATGCTGCAAAACATAACAGACCTCGAGCTGCAGCAGGATGCAAAACTTGCAGCGACAATAAGAACTGAGCAGCCTTTTGCTTCTTTGTGATGCTGCTATCTTATTGAAAGCATTTGATAAATAGCAATGGCTGTGTCTGAATAAAATGAAAGACCCTGTTGTACAAACCATAAGCCTTCTAATCCTTACAGCACCACAAATAATTCAAAGACGTCTTGAAGTACCATGATAATGGCATGAGAAGATGGGTATCTCTATGTTATTGTTTTTGTGTAACACAAAGAATGCTCTGCAGAATAATATTGCGTAAAAAAAAAACAAAGATACTTCTTTCAACAAAGAAGACAATTAAAATTACCCAGAAGTTGAGGAAAATATGAGTTAAATTTATTTTGTAGCACTTTTGCCTTTGAAAGTCTACATTGCCCTTAAAACAATTTTACGGTGGATATTGTTGGCTCAGGATTAGCATAAGTGACTGAATGAAAATCTTTATTAGATGTTAAGATTAAGTACACAGCCCAAGTTCTACAAGAGCAAAACTGATTTCAAAGGAATAAAATGATGAGACTGGATGGTCATGAAACAAAAATAATATATTCATAAAGCCCTTTTTCAACAGTCAAGACATAAACTGTCATCCACTGAATTTTTCATCTGGTTTTAGAATTGTTTAAATTAAAGATTATGGGGAAAACTGAAAAAGGAAAGGAAGAAATATAAGCCACGTGTACCTGTGGTATGGTTACACTGTTTTCAGTATAGGTAAGGCATGGGTTGGTTGACTTTCATGATGTAATTTTGTATGTACCTAAAGAGAACGTGGTGCTAAATGAATGACTGGAAAGGGCATGATCTACCTGATTCAGTACCAGCAGAGCTCAAGGGATTAAAAAAAGGGAAGGAGAACATGTTGGTTTATATCACGTTATAAAAGAAATAATCACAAATGGGGCCTGCTCCAAACCAATGGAAGCATTGAGCAGAACTGTCCCCCAGACACTCTCATTTATCCCAGAATAATTCTGTACCTTTCTTAGATGTAGAAGTCCAAGTTCCTGCCAAGGCAGGGCCTCGTGATGCCTTGCACAGGCCCAGAAGAACTCATGAATATCGTGTCTCCAATAACCAAACTGTGGGACACAGAGAAGGCAAAACCCCACATGCTTTGTGCTTATGCACAGGGTTGCGTTTGCCTTTATCCCTTACACACATGGAGTCGTACTCTCATATACATACTGGGCCAGAAATCTCAGCAACTATGTATGACATGCTTTACTCCCTAGTTTGAGACACTGAAGTATAGCATCCACTTATTTGCTGTCATACCTTTAAATCAAGGGCAAATGAGGTGAAAAGCAAATAGATTTTAAGCCATGTAAACTCATAGGGCAAGCTGAATGGATAAACTAAGATGATTCACCCTCATATATTATCCTGGTGGTTTAGAATTGGCCATATAATAAGTTCATGGCCATCTTGAAATGAGTGGAAAGGTGAATGCTTCCACTGTGATTACTTGGCTAAAAAAATAAATGCCAGTAATCCCTCTTCTGCCCTTCTTCACCATTTAATTGCCATATTTTAAGGTTAACAATGGAGAAAAGTGACCAGGCTTTTTTCAGAGATAAATTACTTAGAAAGAGAGAGAAAATAATATGGTACTGAAAATGACTCCTTAATGTAGATGTCCCTATTGGGCCAGGTTAAAGGATAGGCACACTTGCACATAAAACTGCAGCTCCTGAAATCCTGTGACTGAAGGAGAATCTCAGCTTCTATGTCAAGCTGAAGGGAAAGATTCAGTAGGAAATTTCAGTCCATCTGTTAATGTGTCTGACTGCAAAGCCTAACTGAGACAGCAGATCAGATTAGGGTCACCTAACATAATTATTTCTATAGGGTCCTAATTCTATATGCAGCCTTTAAAGGGGCCTTTAAAGAGCTAGTCCCCATCTTTCTTCGTGAATGACTGAGTAAAAGAAGAAGTTGAAGAAGAGGACGAAGGATGTGTTAACTGATTCTCTTGATGCTGGGAATTTTTCAGCTGCCTCTTTCTCCTTCTCTAAGGTAAAAGAAGTCTCTCCCAGAGTATTGTTACAGTGAGCGTGAAGAGTAGAACCATTTTAGTGGGAAAGCACAGCCATCACCCAAAAAAAGTGCAAAGTCTGGATCTAAACAGTGTTTAGGAATTGGCTGAACTAATTATGAAGCTACACTCCCGTCACGCTTTGCAGTCTAACTTTGATGTCAGGCTCCTGGAGCACTGCTTGCACTGACCTCCTGGTGATCCAGCTGATGTTTCTGAGTGGGAAATCACAGATATAGCCTGAGAGTTGCAGTACATCCAGGAGATGAATCTTTGTGTGGCTGAATACCATCACTATCGTGTCTTGCCCTTTGACTGATTCAAGGCAGGCAAGGTAGTCTGAGCTACCACTCCAACTTCATCTATTATATGAATTCATGGGCAGTCCAATCTTGAGCTTGGGTATGGAAACAGGGTGCTGATGAGAATTTATCACCCCTTACGTACATAACCTGGTGGTCAGAACTGATTTGCACACTGCAAGAACACAATAGAAAGAACTCTTCAGCCAGTATCTGAGAATACCTGCATGCACAGCAGAAGTAGTAGCTTTGTAGGGACTGCTCATGAGATTGAACTTTGCAAGTGGAAGCATAATGCCCATGGAAGAGCAGCCTGCAGTAGTCCCCCCATTCTGGATGTGACCAAGGAGCTGAATGAACTTCTCAAGTACTCACAAAGATTGTTTTCCACTGTTAATGGATCTGGAAGAAGGACCACAGTTTCATTCTAAAAGTTGCTCTTTCATTCCTGGTCTCTTCAGTAAAAAGTAAAGATCAAAGCACTATGAAAGACAATTTGTTTCCATGTTACTTCTGTGCATGATTCACAGGCTCAGGAGCATCACATAAATCTGGCTTTTCCATTCTCCTCTTGTGCCAACCAACAACACACTGAGCCTTTTCTTTTTGCCTGTCATGTTTTGAGCAGCTTCTGATGAAATAGATTAAAATCAATTCACTTATTTATAACAATTGCCGTAAATCTTAGGGCAAATCAGGTGGTTATTGGACAGAAATACACTATTCCTTTCCCTCCTTGTGTTAGGGCTGTGGAACATGGGGAGCTGATATTAGGTTCTGGCAATTTTAATCTGTTTAGCAAGGTTCTTAATAATCTTTGCATGTGTATCACAGAGAACCTTTTGCATATTGCTTTAAATAATTCAGAACTGCTCCAACATTGTGTTAAATAATTCAAGAATAGGACAGGCTTTGTGATTAATGATGTGTTCCGGGAATTTCTGCAAATACAGCAAGGAGTTAAAGTATGCTCTAGATACAAGTGTCCTGGCACCAGATCCCATTTACTCTTTGCCAAGGCAATAGTATTAGAAAATTGGAAAAGCGCCTGCTACTCAATGGAAAACTGACTTAGGCCAATGGTTAATGTGGCAGCAGCTGAAAGAGTCTGCTCTTTCTGACAGACAATACTAATTTGGCTGAGAACCTCTATTGTCTTCTGACTCCTATTTTTAATCTCCGTGAATAGCATCTGTGCCTGATGTGAAAATTAAATGGAGGTATAAATACTTCTGCAGGAGCTGAGGATTTCTCCTGGTATTTTACCAGCCCTACTTTGAGAGCACAGAAATGGTGCACTTTGTAAAGCAAAGCACATAAGCTTATTTTGCATGTTAACTTAATCCTAAATGGCTCCGGAGGTTGCTGCTCTTCCCAGCTGTGCTTGGGTCTGTAGTCATGAGTAGTACTTGGAGAGTCTGTTGTCCTTCGTTTCTTTTTGTAGGGAGATCTGGGTGAAGCAGCATTATTAAGGCAAAACCCTAAATACTACAGTTTCTGAGTTTCTACCCTATTGACACAGCAACCACGCTCCCTCCTTAGTAAAGCTGAAATTATTCTGTTTCAGGGAGTGCTATCAACATTTTTTTGCCTAGGAAGTGAATAGATATTTGTAAGCTCAGAGTATTTTTCTGGTTAAGGGATTTCTCCCTTTACACAAGGTAAATCAATGTTACATTGAAGTAAGAATAAAGCAAACAAACCCTCCTAAATATCCTTTTTAAAATAAAGGATATGCTAGTGAGCAGAACGGAATAACTAACAAGGAGATTACAGATATCAGCACTATTGGAGATGCTCTGTAGATATCTTTATAGGAGTCTGATATTGGACTCCCAGACCAGCTGCCTCAGTGAGCAGCCACTTTGCAAACATCAAAAGGACCAGCTAATTTTATTGGATTTTGGATGTCTTCAATAGAAAGACTCTGCAGGGAATACTCAGATGTGTCCAGCTTTAATATTTAAACACATTCAAGACTCCTAGAGGAAGAGAGTGGAGAAAAAGAGAGGGCTGCTGCTGTGGCAACTGTGTTTGGTATGTCATGGCCAGTATATTCCTCTATAAATGCCTCCCTGCCCCAGCCGATTGCCTCAGGGCCATATGGATAAGGTGAGGGACCAGCCTGGATGAAACACATCTTTACAGATGCTGATCTTGACTTTAGATGCTCAAGCCAGGGGCTTTTTTTGTTTTGGTTTGCTTTCTTTGTTTTCAAAGGAAGGTGCATGTCAGAAGGAAGCTCAGGTATTTAAAGGCAGGGACAAAAGCCAAGGCATATCAAATGATTGGTATCTAGAACAAAACTGTCTACACATTTGCATTTAAATAGCAGAAGCCACTGCAAATCATCTGCATGAGTCTTTATTTCAGTGTTTTGGAGAGCCATGCTATAATAAACTTCAGCATCTTTTTGCTTAGGTTGGCTGCAAAATGCTGCTCACTGTTTCTTATTAAAACCAAAGCTCTGAAAGATGACCAATTAAAGTGTCTCTGGGAAAGTCTCGGGGGTGAAGCATCTCCCTTAAATAAAGGGGATGATGCTAATTTTCCATCCCTGCGAATTAACTGCAGGATCCATAGTATTCCTTTTGTGTTTCAGGGCACTGAAGGTGGGATGGGAAGAGAGAGGATATTGTATGGCAGCCACTTTTGGATTTCAATGGAGACATTGCCTTCTGTGAAGAACTAATAATTCAGCCACCCATCCCCCTATAACCATTTCAGTTACACCTTCCCTGTTATTATAAAGAGATCTCTCAAAGTAATAAATAAAGTTGACAAAAATAATCTTCATCGGGGTGACACTGATCACACCAGACTGAAAACCCTCACTCATGGGGGCTCATCCACCTTTAAATGTCATCATGAGATGACACCTGTCTATCCCACTGTCAGTCTGAACATGGACTAAGACTCTGCTCCCACTGGCTTCTCTTCCTAGCAAGACCAATTCTAAGTCATAAAGCACAGGATGACAAGTTTTAAAGCAACAAAAGCTGAATGGTTTCTTGTAATTCGCTCTGTCTCATCATAGGAAGGGAAAACCACTGAAGAAGGGAAGTGAGGGCAGAAGAAGGGATTCATGGCAGATAAATTGAAAGCAAATAGAATTCTGGATGTTGGCTCTGTAAAATAAATTCCTGCAAAAGACCGTGTAGAGCAATGATGTGACAGAAAACATCTGCCACCAGCAACACTTCAGATTAATCAGCAACAGCAATTCACTAGCCACCTACTTCTGCTGAGTATCAAGGACAACTGGCCACGTGGCCCTGTGCTTCACAAGACTGGTCTGCTGGCATCTATCATCTCATTTCTGATTGTCCATCTTTCAGAATAAGAAGCTCACAAGACTGTAGGTACTGCAAAATTGAATGAAATCAAAGGCCTAAATAGCCCTGAGACTGCTATCATAAGCAAAGGAAAGCCTAAGAAAAGGAATTAGCCTGTTGATAAACTGAATTATGGCTGGCCTCTGTGACATGGCTCATCTGAAACAGAGATGAGAGTGATATCCAGATTTTCTGAACTAGCCAAGAACGTTCTTCCTTAGTCAGAAAATAATTCATTAATTCCTGATGACTTCCAGTTGCTCGATTAAAGTTCCACCATCAGGGAAAAAGCATCCAAAATGTGATTGTTCTCTGAAACAGATTTCTTCTTCTATTTTTGCTGTGGCTCATATTTCATTGCATTAAAATAAACTGATACAGCACCCTCATTCCTCTTTCTATTTAAGGCTGCCTCAGATATTAACAGTTCATCCACCAGAGAGAAGCTTAACTGGCCTCCCATGCCCAACAGCACAAAAGTGAATGGTTATGGATACTCCATGATACAAACTGACATGCCCGCAGGGCAGCATATACATTCATAATTTAATTCCCTGTGAGTTATTTCTTAGTATTAAATAGTTTTTTGTGCTGGTAAGAAATCCTATTACTGCTCCCAGATGGATAGCTTAGATAAAGTGCCTGACTGCCAATGTACCTTTTGTCCTGTGTACTGCAGGTCGGCCAGGAGAGCCTCCTGCTGCACAGGGTCACTGCCTTGGACAAGATGTTGAGAGGCAAGGAAACACACATCAGGGATCCCACTTTAGAGATGCTGCCAGGCGCACTCCTGGCAGATAGTATCATCATGATTCAGTAAAAACAACCACAAATATACATGCCTATACGCATACACATAGGTTACATCTATGAGTTTATAGGAGACTTCAGGCATATATGGTGTGGCTTTCTGCCATTATCCAGTCCCTTTTCCTGTCTGCCATTTCACCTCTTTGAAGCACTGAAGGTTCACTGCAAACCAGACTGGACTATTCAGATACTGTGTGTGCATAAACGAAAGAAAGAACTAGCTCCTCTGAGCTACCTCCAAATGTGAATTAAGCGGCAGTTACTGAAGACCATGTTCAGCAGCAGCAGGAACACCTTGTTCATATTTTGTATGTATTAAAACAAAAAAGACATCCCTGTTTTGTTCTAATATCCTGCTACTCGAGAACTTTGGGCAAGAAATAGAGGATTAAAATGGCTTTACATCTTTCCCAGCTGCTCAAGCAGCAGTGCTATGCTGTAGCTGCACACAATCCTCAGACAAGATATAGCAGCAGGTAACTTTGATTTTTGGACAATGGCACTGTGGCATCCACAATCCCCTGGTTTGTTTTTTAGAGGAGAGGCTGTCCTCTACAGCAAAAAAAAAAAAAAAAAACAACCAATTTTAATAAACAAATACATTTGACAATAGGATTATCTGTGCTTCCTGGGTTAGCACCACACCTTCTTCAGAAGGCACTAAGCATACCTTTGACACTTAATTAACACGATGAAAGAAACTAAACTTATTGGTGCAATACTAAGATTTTCTCTGCGCTAGTTGTATTGTCATGGCTAAATAAAAAGGACTGATGTCTGGTTTTAAAAAAGGAGGAGGGAGAGGAGCTATTGTGAGAGAAAGGAATTACCCATTGATTTATTCTTTTACTTAACAGCAAAGGGGAATGAGCAATTTAAGGTCAGCAGCATATTGCTTAGCTGGCCTCAGATCCCGCAGAATTACCAGCATTGTGTGTTGCAATAAATTGCATACTTTTGTCATCCTTGTTTGTTTGAAATATGTGTGAAATGAAGAGGGAAATAGCTCAGACCAGCACTAAGGACTGCACTGGTATGCCTAGAAGGTGAATGAGACAAAACACTCTATTTTGTCCTGATATGAGTGCCCCTTTAACACAAAAGTAGTCCCACTGCTGTTGTAACTGAATCCTTGCAGCAGCCCCAGTACCAGCAACATACACAGGGTGGTCAGGAGGGATGTTGGCAGTCTCAGCAAAGCTATTCCTTCCTATTCTCTCTCTCTGTAACCCACTGACCCTCCCAAAGGGCTCACTTTGGAATCTGTGAAGAGATAGTGTTGTCATTGTATAGATTCATCCTGCAGGCTGCTCAGCATCGTGCCTGCAGATGCAGTGGTGCTAACAGTCCCTAAAGAGCTCACTCTATGCAAAAGGTACAAGTCAAACTCTGAGGCGTGGCTCAGCCAAGGCAGTGCATCATTCAGTGAGCATGGTACTGACAGTCCAAGTAACTTTCCAGACTAATGACTCTCTCATCAGTCCAGGAAAACAGATCTTGTTGCTCCAGAAGGTCAAACTGGCCTTTATTTTCCTCCTGGCAATGCAAGCGCTGATTATAGTGCAGTATCCAAGACAGGTAATTCATGTCGAAAGGTGGAGAAAGTGGCTTTGCTTATTGATGTGTTGTCATCACAATGTTCAGCTTTTCTGTTCACAGCTATTCATGTGAGTTACAGCAAACAATGCCTGCTCCTGGCTTTAACTTGCTCCCCAGGCAGCTATTACTCAAAATGCACAATGGCCTTTGGGACACCAAAAGATTTGCCATCGGTCTATTGACCAGGGGCAGCCTTGTATAGCACCATGTAATGAAGTAGCATCAAAAGACATTTTTCCATAGAAAGTTACCAGGTCGGCAGCCCACAGGGATAAAATCTTCCCTTTAGTCACAGGTTAGGCTGGTTTTCTTCATGCAGTGCTGCACCGACCTCAGGAACAAGGGAGAAAACTGGGGTATTGCTAATACCAAAGGCACTGGGGCATAGGCATTCAGGGGAGCATCTCATCATAGACAAGAAGGACTATTTCACTGTATCTTCATTTTGCTAGAGGATTGTCACTAACAGTAATGTAATAGATTGCTAATACCTGTCTTCAAAACAGAAGGCAAACAGCATTCTGGTCACCTCTGCATCAGCTAAAGGAAAGAGTTGATATAGATTTGGTGGGTGCCATTACAAATGCTGCAGTTCTTCAATGTTCCCTGAAATCCCAGCCCAGGAAAGACTGAGATTAAGTCCCTGTCCAGCTTGATAAAAGTGATCCAGTTGAGGTGATTAATTAGATCCCCAATGACATCTCCATACCCTCTCAAATTGACCTGTTCATGGTAGTTGTCTCAGGCTGCGGATTTCAATAAATCAGACAGGAGGTTTTAACCCATCAGACTATGAACACTGAGCTCCATGTGGAACATAAATGTGAATTTCTCAGCAGACACCTAGAGCTGCTGAGGAGAGCCGCTCCAGTGCCAACACAATTGTTAGTGGAGTGCTCTATCACTCCGTAGAGACATAGTTTAGAGGTGGACTGCGTAGTCTTGGGGTAATGGTTGGACTTGATGCTCTTAAAGGTCTTTTCCAACCTGGCTGATGCTATGATTCGATGTATTCTTGGCGCAGCATCAAACAGCCTCTGCAAGGACTCGCAGCTGCTGGTTGCCAGGATCTTGCTTCTGGCCTAAGCAAACTCCAAATTCAGCAGGACCCAAGACCTCCTACCTTGCACAGAGTATGGAAACATGGTACTGCCCATCTAGAACTATACTTCAAACTCCTACCCTTGCCCCCACCCAAGCACAGGTTTTAATGAGGTGTTGAACTCACATAAGCAATGTAAATTGCCCTGAATACGCCTATCATATATGATACAAGACATGCAGATGCCTGGAGCTGGCACCCAGCCATCATCTTCTATGAGAGCTTCCTCTAAAGAATTCCCTGGTGTCACCCACAGTTTGAAGGTCTAAAGGAGCTCTCCTAGAGCTACACAAAATACTTACCCCAGCTTCACACACTCAAAATCTCATTTGTGTAACAGGACAGACCTCTAGGAGCAGCTTTTAACTATTACAACAATAAAATTTTCCAAAGTTTCCAAGATTTTTGTGCATTTTAGAGTGAAAGGACATTTATTGCACTTTCATGTGTAAGCTGCCTACAGCTCTACCCTACTCTGTGTGTAAAGCAGATGAGCAAAAGGCCTTTAAACTAGTGTTGCTGCACCTCTGATCTTGATTGATGTTGACACCAATTAGCAGAAAAGGAATCTTCCAGATAAAGGAAAAGAAGATTTTATTAAGCCCTAAATGCCAAGAGTCAGAATTCAATGCAAAATTCATTAGTGCTTATGGCAGGAGTCCTACCAGCTATTGCCAAGGGGTTAAAGGGAAATAAAAATTACATAAATAAAAATTTCAGAACCTTTAAATCCAAGCTTGAACAGTAAATGCATTTGGGTGATTTGAGCTTGTTGCTCTATACCCCTACATGTAAATGCTGTTTTGTTAAACTCACTAGTTTTAATCAGAGGCAAATCCTACTGAAATCACTTGTGTTCCTCTGAATGACAAGCAAAAATCAAAATAGAGGTCATATTTTTGTCATTCGGTTCTAAATATATTTTTTGTGAATAGAGCATTCACCAGGTAGAAGCAGAGGTCTTCACATTGTGTAAATATAGATTTTAAATATACATATGATAGATATATATTTATATATGAGATCGAAATCTGACTTTAAATTTCTGGCTCATGTACAGCCAGTCACACAAAACAAACAACACTTGCCTTTCTTTGCAAACTTTTAACCAGAAAAATACAGAGGTTCTGAAAGTTCCATTTTGTTGTACCACCAATAAATCCCAATTTAACAAAGCTCTGAAACAGTATTTGAAAGCTTTGTAAAAAGAGAGATTAAATATGCACTTTATGAACTAGAAATAAGGTTGGGACAGTGAGGGGTCTGGAGAACTTTCAGCACTTGCTCTGTAAGAGAAGTGCCATCACTGCTTTTTATTCTCATTCACAGCTCTTAAAGAAACTATGTTTTTAGCAGGAACAAACAGAATCATAGAATCACAGAATAAATAATTGGGGAAGTTGAGGCAGCTCCTTCCTATGGCTTGTGTTCACAGCACGCATAAATCTGGTTGCATATTCAATGTCTCCATGTTCATTAGATGGTGTTTTGCTTTCTAATGCTCTTCAGCTTTGTAAGGGAAAATACAGATACCCAAAAACCTGCCTATCCAAAAACACACCCCCAGATGTAATTTCCTCTCTCCTTACAGGGTGTCTGTTCTTTCAGTTCAAAGGACTGTGCAAACAAATGCTAATTTCTTGCAACTCAATTTATCCAGTGATAATTCAATTTCAACGTGTCCTAAGACAAGTTCTTCCTCTGGCAGAGGGTCCTGATGACCATCAGTTTACATCTACTTGTCAGAAACAGCAGGGCAAATGTTGACTCTGAATTTACCTTCAAGTCTTATTTACTGCATCAAATGTCATCAGTTTTTGACAGCAGTATCCTATACTCATAGCTAGAAATCTATTGCCATTTCTTGCTTGCTGTGAACGTTAGGGATTTGTTTTATACACCTCTCATCTTCCAGGGCTAAGCACTGCAGTTCTGTTTCACTTTAGCAGTGTAATGCTATTCTCTTCGAAAGACTTAATCCCAGATTCATTTAAAAATTAAGGCATCCCGTTGCTGCCTTTGCATCATTTGTTCCTGCCCTCCAACCAACCATTCTTCCTTCTTTAATCCGTACCTGTTGTCCCCCCGCTGCCTGTGGCAGAGGTTCATTCTCTTGTTATAGATTTGAGCAACTTGTCACACCGTGAGAGCTTTGCTTTCTGACTGGGGCTAAGCACTGGGTTTATTCTTTAAAAATCCTCAAAGGTTGCTTATAAAAAACCCCAACACTGTGCTCTGTTGTTAAATAACATGTACTGAACATTGGCAAGCCTAGGAACTTTGACTGGAAAAAGGAGAATAACTCAAGAAATGGGGATGTGGGATTTCAGGGAATATGTTGTATAGACTGTTACACCTATGTGTTTCTATATTGCCTCAGTTTCTCATCAATTCCTTTTAGCCACTTTACGGTTTCATGCTATTACGTGTTCCGTAAATGAAGATGGATCTCTGCTCATTGATGGTGGTTATCTAAGCAGCTCTTGTTTTTAGATCTTGATCATACTTCCTAATGCGTTATTTTTATAACAGACCTTTTCCAATATCACATTTAAATGTGGAGAGAAAGACGCTTCTTGCTCTGAGCATAAAACCCATCTAGCAAAATCTCAGCACTGGAGCTAAAGCCACATGCCACCAATCTTCATTGGGTCTTTGGTAGCAAGTAACACATTGCTGAAAGCTGTTCCCTCCTCTAAAGGATCTCAGTAATAAAGAATTGAGGAATCTCTGACCACGAGTTAGAGACTACTACTGTACATAATAATGGAGAAAGCCTCCATACAGAGAAGTATTATGTATGGTTTCAACCTCTGCAGCTCTAGCAGGATCTCTCCTGTGTTCACAGTACCGGGGGGGAATGTGTGAGAAACCAGCAGATGAAATGTACTTTTGTTCTCTTTCTCTTGCTTCTTGGTGAGGAAAAGATAGGAAAAACCTTGCTGTGAATCTGTCTCTCATAACTATGCTGGAGAACAACGTGAAGGACCAGAGTGGGATATTTGCGAATCTGAAATAATGGGGCATTCACTCAATCACACAAAAGATATACGCTCAGTATATCTATCATTATAGGCATATTATAATAATTATATGATTATTACATCTATCTTAATTCAGTTAATGAAATAAGAAAGAATTATTGGTTAAAAATCTATTTGCAGGGAGTCAACTCTATTTCACTATTATGTATAGATTCCATTAATTCTTCCTTCATAACAAACAAAGACAAGACTTCATGGGATTTCACATTTACAGTATATCAACAAGAACGTTTTAAAGCTTTCTGAAGCAGAGACAAGGCAAAATTTGTAACTCAGCTTTTTTTCCCACTATGGAGTTACCTGTAAGCAGCCATGCAGAGAACAGAAAATGAAAATTGAGTGGTTTTCATAGATATTAATTTATAGCAGGACCCCAGCAGAAATGCTTACATTGCCATCCCTGTCAGACTCTATGAATCCACAAATCCTGGTAATTCCTAATATCACAGCTAAGGACGTGCCTAGATGTGCAAGCTGTCAGTTATTTATAAAAGGTCTTTTATCAAAACCAGCACTGACAATAATATCTGCAAATGGTGGAGTACCCTCAGCTGTCAAACACAAAATCATCATCCAGCTGTGTGATAAGTGCCAGGCGCTAAATCTTCAGGCAAAACATAAGGGGATAAGCAACAGCTAACACCAGGACACCAAAAAAGAACCTGACCAGAGAAAACACATGAGCAAAATAGTGAGGTTATTGTTAAGCCTGATCCTGTTGTCATTGCAGCATCCAATGCTGATGGAGAACATCAGGAGTCTACCTAGAGGTGTCAGCAGCATTTCTGTTACTTCTGTTTATACACCATTGTACAGAATGATTAGATTTGATCATGGTAAAATGTGAGTCATTGACAGTGATTTCAACAGCTACCATTTCAAACGATGCTTCACAAAAGTCATGATGGGTGTAAATAGTAGAAGTATGGCCATGTGCATGCTTTGAATCTGCTTCATGATCCAAACTATCTTCCATCATGACTGACAGAAATAAATACAATAATCTATATCAGGCCACTGTCATCAACACCATTGCTAGACAGAGAGAAGGCATTGTGGAGAAGGACTTGGGGGGTGTTGGACAACGAGAAAATGAACATGAGCGTGCAGCGTGCTCACACAGCCCAGAAAGCCAACCATATCCTGGGCTGCATCAAAAGGAGCATGACCAGCAGGTCGAGGGAGGTGATCCTGC
>JAOEHY010001485.1:0-12827 GCA_025447955.1 Psilopsiagon aurifrons
AGGGGAAACTCAAAATACCTCTCATCTGAATGTACTTAAAATGACGTAAAAACCCACTTTTTGTAGCTGGGGGGAAGCCCTTTCATTACTGTCCTTTCTGTAGATCGTTGACCTGCTTTCATAACCTGTATTTGCTGTAGTTTTTCAGGAGTGTCTCTCCCCAGTGCAGACCTGGTGTAGCATCCCCACAACCCGTGAGTAGCGAGCACATAACCATGGAGCAGGTGTTCAGGGGGGGTTTTGTTCAGTCCTGCAGCGAGAACTGCAAAAGAAACTTTTCAGAAGTGAAACCCATTCTTTTCTCATCAAAAGCCTCCAGAGTTTAGACTCAACGTGAGCCCGGAGCCAGAGGCCACCCTCCTCCTGTGAGATGGACTCTTTTATTTATTAACATTGCCGAAGGGCTTTTTAATTTTCTTCCTCTGTAGGCTGCGTAGCTGCGTAGACGTTTCCGATAGGTTGAAGCTGTACCCTCTGTGCAATGCAATCCATTGAGTACCGTCCCCCTTCCTCTCCCCTCACCCCCTTTATTTCACTGACGGGAATGCTTGCCTCTGCTTTGTGCTGGTTTTTCCTTTGTAGCAGTTACTCTGAGTTTTATAAATCCAGACATCAGTGCTAGCACGGTGTTAACTCTTTTGATTTTGTCTGTTTGTTTTAAACCTGTTTGTCATCAATAAAAATATTAATAAACAGCTCTTGCATTCGAGGTGGCCCCTAACTCTCAATGATGAAACCATGCAACGTTCATTAAAACTTAGTCTGATTGTATAAACCTCAAGTTTATTACTCATTTTTAACACAGACTAGTACAAAAGTGGGGATGTGCAGAGCAAACGCGGGTAAGCAATGAACTGTGATCACTCCTGTTAAATGCCCTCTCCCCTCCCCTCCTCTGGCTCAAGGGGGGCTACTGTGAGCCCTGGAGTGGTCCATGACTGTGTGGGGGGTGGAGGGGGAGCCACAGGCATTACCAATGCCTGAGGCTGCTTCCACAGGTGCCCAGTCCCGCCTGGAATGTCTCCCTCCTCCAGTGCATGTGGGAATGGCTTTTATCCAGGCCTGGGAGCAGCTTCAGTGTTTGGGCTTTGCCCTGTGTGTGAGCTCGGTGCAGCTGCTCTGGGCCATCTCCATGTCTGGTCACTGTAACCCACCTCCTTTATGTCTCTGATGGAGATGGACAGTTGCCATCCATCAGTTTGTAGAACCAGGTAAGCAGGTGGCTTAAGTAAGCTGAGTCCGCCCCAGCACAGGTACAAATACTTACTAACAGGTTTTCTTAATCCTGCCCATTTTAAACTTGAAAGAAAGGGCTCCTGCTTGCCTTTGCCTTGGTCAAGTCCTACTCTAAGCCCTTAAACCATTTGAGTGCTTGAAATGGGCTTCAGCATTGCTCTTGTTCATCCACTGGAGTAAAGCGGAGTGGAGCTCTGGTCCTTTCTGCTACTCCAGAAACAGTGGGACATGAAAACATTGGTAAGCTACACAACTACAGTCCTTGAGCTACTCCTGGTTTGGGCTTCTGCTCATCATGACAGCGTGGTGACAGAAGCACCCTCGCAGGGGACAGCATCCCCCTTCCTCAGCAGCCCCAACAGTGGTTAAATCCATAGTGCCTCCCCACGGGGAAGGGAATACTGCAACAGAGCAGAGAGGCAACACACGACCAAACCAACCAGGAACCAGGGGCTGGGCTCTGGGCTCAGGTTCACATTTAAGGACAATGAATTCAAGTCTAAAGTGGATTCTGCTTCTGTTCCCCCCAGACACCAAATGAAAACTGAACCACAAATAACCTACAATGGGGCCCGACAGAGCGGGGCTACTCTTGGGCTCCAGCCAAGGTTCAGGCTGGTCCCAGCCCCCGGTGCAGGGATGCACGCACCCCCCAGGTCTCATCACTTCACACAACGTGAGTTAAACCCGGTCTTGCAGCAGCCTGGGAGGGAGCAACTCCCCCCCCACACCTCAGCTCTGCGCCGGAGCATCACCTCCCACTGCTTCAACCCCATCCTCAGCCAAGCCTGGGGCTCCCATGGCCACCCCCGTTTCCCCCAGCGAGAGAACCCGGCGCTTGCCCCTCTGGGCTCTGCCCTGCGGGAAGGGATTCAGTCACCCTCAGTGACAACATTCCCTCTTCCTGCAGCAGGGCTGGAGCCGCCGCATCCCCTCCGCGCCGCGCGGCACCGGGGCAGCGCCAGCAGCAGTTCACTAAAAACAGTAACTTCTGCTCGCACCCATCTCCAGCATTCAGCCCCGCGGCTGCGCGCTCCCCCTGGCACCAGCAGCAGCTCAGCCCAGGCACGAGGGGTCCGGGATTCCCAGCCTGATGCTGCCATCACCCGTGGAGAACAGGGTATGGAGCCGGCACCAGAGCTGATCATAACCCCGCAGGAGGCGGGGTGGAGCCGCACCAGCTCCTACCAAATCACACCTCCAGCATCAACCCCTTGGTGCCAGAACCCCCCAAACGTGGAGAAGGGCACCTCCAATGGGAGGCTGGGCTAATGGGAAACTCCCTCAATACCAGCACAGGGGGGATTTAACACACTTGGATTTATTGCAGCCCCCACCCATGGCTCCAGCTGGGCGCACACGCCGCTATCTGCAGCCGCACTCATCCACCACCATGTCCTCATAGTGCCTCAGCACCACGTTGTCGCTGTTATCGTAGTAGAGGATGGAGATGGGGGAGAGCCTGACAGGGACACAGCACGGCTGGGGGGTCCCCTCGGGGTCCAGCGAGTGCACCATGGTCTGCAGGATGGCGTGGTTGGTGCTGTTGAGCTCGGCGGTCAGCGGGAAGGGGCACTCGCCCAGGCAGTAGTTGGCCAGGTAGCCCTGGGGGGCAATGATCCAGTTCTCCCAGCCAACATCGCTGAAGCTGATGTAGAGCCGCCGGGGCTTGCAGAGGCTGCTGGGGGTGACGGGGGGGGACTGAGCACTCCTCCTCCTCCTGGAAGCTCCGCACTGCTGCTGGCTGAGGGTCACCACCAGGAGGGACGTGTCCAGGAAGGAGTTGATGCTGGCGCAGCCGCTGCTCCCCAGGGCTGCGGCACCATCGCCGCCGCTCCCTGCAATCTCCAGGATCAAGCCCAGGTTCCTGCTGTGCGTTCTCCAGCCCTTGGCCACCCCGCTCAGGTCAAACACGAGAGACTTGTGGAGCTGCTCAAAGGAACGCTCCAGCAGCAGCTTCTGGCCGCGTTCGGGGGCCGGCGTCCCCTGCAGAGGCAGCCGGGAGCTGCGGTAGAGCCTCAGGTCCAAGCCCTGCCCCTGGCTGGGGCTGGGGTAGGAGTTGTGGCTGAATTTGATCTCCAGCTGAGCCATGGTCAAGCGCTCGCCCTCCTCCAGCACGGAGAGGTTAAAGTACAGGCGCTTCTGCAGGCACAGCAGCCCCGGGGGCTGCCCGTGGTGAAGGAAGTGGCCTGACAAAGAAGGAGAAAGAGATGGGGGCGGTTGAACCCTGCTCCACTGAGCAGGAGCAGCTCCAGTTTGAGCTCATGGCTGCACAGCGAGAGGAAGATGGGGCTGACAGGAGTGGGCGGAACGCATTGGCTGGAGATGACAAAGCTGCAGGAAGGGACGGCAGCCCCATGGCACAGCCTTCAGGAACAGCTGGAGGCACCAACGCTGGCCTGGGCTGCAGCACCAGGATGCTACAGAGCCATTCCAGCAGCTCCTCTGGATGCTACTTAACATCTTGGTGAAGGTTTATCTTCACCAGGCTGGGGGGGAGGTGTTTGGGACGGAGGGGACAGGAGAGCAAACAGCAGCAAACTAGGAGCTGGGAACCTGCCTGGCTCAACCAACCTGAGCTTTCCACTGGTAACCTGGAAGCACAAGAGCAGAGACAACTGCGTGAGGGGGAACAGCTCAGAGGGGCCTCAGGAGGACAAACAGGAGGAGGGACAGAGCCAAATGGCCACAACCCGTCCCTGCCCCATGCTGGGTGCTGCTGCACCCAGATCCCAGCAGATGGAGAAGCCACATCACCACCATGAGCCCCACGGGCCAGGTCACCTGGGATGAAACCAGCACCACGGGGCTGCTGGACGTGGCTCCAGGACAGAGCCTTGCACAGCTCCACACTGTCATCCATGGACCATCTCTAGCTGTAAATCATCACCTGCAGCACTCAGAGGGCCCAGAGCTGACAGTGGGCGCTGCCCTGTCCTCCCCCAGCCTCTCCTATCTGTACCCAAGAGACAGTCAAGGAAGGACAGAAGCCAAAACCTCAGCCCAGACAAGAGCTTCCAAAAGACAGGACCCAAACCAGGGCGTTTCTGTACCTTGGTCAGCGAAGACGCGGATGATGTTCCCGGGGACATTCAATTCCTCCACCCTACAGGCAGCTCCCGGGTCGCTGCGGGTGGAAGGCAGCGTTTTCCTGCCCTGGAAGATCTGCCACAGCACGGAGGGAACAGGAGCGCGGGTTTTGGGGCTGGGTTTGGCGCTCAAACCCAGGGATTTTAACAGCAAACTTTCCTGCAAAGGGAAGTGGGAGCCCAGCGCCGCGCCGAGGAGCGCCCAGGCCAGGCCGGCCCGAAAGCTGCCGAGGAGCCACATCGCTCCGCTCCTTCCCGCAGACAAAGAGCAGCCGGGGCTGGGGACCAGAAGCCAGGGGGTGTCGATGGCCCGATTGGAGCCTTTGATCTGGTGAGGGCTCAATTAGCACGTGGGATTCCCGGGATTGGGCAGAGGGTGGGAGCATCCCTCCAGGCTCCTGCGGACCTCTTAACCCTTTGAGGCCGCCGCTCCTCCCTCAGAGCTCCCTCTGTCTCCCTATCTCCGCACCGGGCGGGTCCAACAAAAGTCCTTGATGACACGGAAGAGGCCGCTCCTCAACACGCATCCCACCCAGATCGAGGCACGGAGCCCTGCCCCTGCTCCCGCATTGTTTCCTCAGTCACAGCATCCAACTCTTTAAGGCCATCAACTTCCAGCACCCGAAACCCTTCGGCTCTTCCTTCAGCTCCCTGCCCACAAGCACAACCCCAGGGAGGCACAAGAAGCCATCAGCACTCATTCCCAGCCGGGTCCTTGCCCCTTCCTCTCCCTGCCAGCAGGGCCGCAGGCAGCAAACCCGCTGTCACACACACACAAACGGAGTCACCAGATGAACGCTGGAGCCAGTGCTATAAAGTCCAGTTTATCCACCCATGAGACAAGGCATCACCTGCGATCTCAGTTCCCTTCATTTCCTCCTTCCTGCAAATCCCACTTGAAAGCCAAGGAACTAAAGCAGAGACGGCGGTGGGTGAGGAGGGGCCGGATTGCAGAGCCTGGGCCAGGCTCCATCAGCCCAAGTCACCTTTTGCTCTGTTTCCCAAGGAGCTTTCCCCAGGGCTCACACGAGCCTGGAGCTGACTCAATGCAGCGCCCAAACATGGAATAAACCCACAAGGAACTGGGATTAACGCCCTGAATCCCCCCCTCATGCTGGGAGGGAGCTGCACATCCCAGCACAGGCACAGGAGCAGCCCTGGCCCTGCAAAGGGAGAGCAATGGGGCTGCTCAGCACAGACACAGCCTCGGGACAAGGCTCAGGGCAGCCCTGCCTGGAAAACCAACACGAGGAGCAGGAGCTGTTCTTTACTCAAGCAGATGCTGCTGGGTGAGGGTCTGGAGATCCCTCAGAGGGAACCCTGCAGGACCGGGATTGGCTTTTTGAGCAACTCCAAGATTTACATTGGCTCTTTAAGCAAACTCGAGCTCTGTCCCTCATCTGAAAGGCCAGGAGGCTGCACTGATGCTCCAGGGCTGGGTTTCCAGGCAGACTGGCTCACGGAAGCTGTGCTGTGCCTCCAGGCAGATGGGGCAGCTCTGCATTAGTGACCCCACGTGAGGAGGAAGGCTCAGAGGTGCCCCACATCACCTCTAGTCCCTGCTCAGCAACTAGAGAAGAGCTGGCTTCAGGCTCCCCTGGCCTGGGACGGGGCTGCCCATGCAGAGAGGACCTTCCCCTCCCCAGCTTGATGCTGGGGCAGAGGAGCCTTCAAGGGCTGCTGAGGAAGGGCTGGTGCGAGGGTCCAACAGTAAAGACAGGGAATATCACAAAGGGACTGAGAACAGCCAAGGGATGGAGCGACAGAAGAAACACCAGGGGACCTAAAGTCAGCTCCAAATCCTACCTGGACCAGCAAAGCCACCAGCCTCAGCTGAACCAGCACGGGCTGGCTACAGAAAGCACATGAGCATCAGGTGAAGCCTGGTCACAGCCAAGCCCCAGGAGGGGCCTGATCCTGTCAGTGGCGCCTCTTCCCCGGCTCCGGGCAGGGGGTGAAGGGGTGGCGGGGATGAAGTTCTCCTCGTGCTGGGTTTGAGTCGGGTCCTGGGTCAGCCCCAGCTCCGGCCGCGTGTCCCTCACAACCGCTTGTCCTTCACGAGCCCATTCTTGAGGTGCATCCTGTGGGAGAGCAGAGGGGCCATGAGCACGGGCCTGCCCCCCCTCCCTGCCACACATCGCTGCTGAGGTCAGATCTGCCCTGTCAGGCTCTGCTCACCATACGAAGCAGAGATGCTGCTCAGAGACAGCAGCCTCAAGCACAGAGCCAGCCATACACAGCGAGCAGGGGAAGGGCTGGGTGAGAGCATCCATGGGACAGAAAGATGGACAGACACCCCATGCCTGGCATGGAGATAGAGAGCCCTTCCTGATCCCTGCAGCAATGCTCTATACTCTGTCAAGAGATCTTCTGCCTTCATACCCAGCAATCAACCCCCTGACAGCGGCCCCGGGGTCCTGGGTCTCTGCCAGCATCACCTCCCCAGCCCACAGATGCTGCTCGTGTGTCACCCCCTGCCACATACCCTTCTTTCAGAGCACTGGGCAGCTGGAGTCCAGCCTCCCTCTTCTTGGCCGTCGTGGGTTTCTTGTTGTCCTCCACGTCGTACTCACGCACATCGTTCACCTCCTGCATCTGCCCCATCAGCACCTTGGCCACAAACAGGACAATGTACTGTGGGGGAGAGACACCATCAGCCACAAACACCACGGCTCAGAGCTGCTCCTCCCAGCCTGCTCACTTCCATTTGCTAAGTGGGACCCTGCTCTGCTGTCCTTAAGCCCAAGGAGGTCCAAGGCAGATCCCTCTGGGATGGCTGACAACGTGCAGCAGCGGGAAGCAGTGCTCCTGCAACTGCCCTTAACCTGTTTCATTCCCACAGGATGATGAACTCGGATGCAGCCTGCTGTGCCCAGGGCTGTGCTGGCTGCCAGGAGACCTCCAAGTCCACCGTTTCCGCACCCCCCACCCAGGCCTCAGGGGACACCAGAGCATTTACAGCCAAATCAAGGTCCAGCCTAGCAGTGACAACTGCTGTTATCACCCCCTCCCCATGGATCATAGTCTGAATTCCAGCACCGAGAAGCCCCCCAGGCACTGCCATGAGTTTCCCTCCTCCACCCCTGCAGTCCCCTGAGCTGCTCCCAAGACAGGCAGCAGGCACCACGCAGGAGCAGCAGAGGAGGGAGAAGCCGTGTAGGGGCTGCTGAGCTCCCCCCACTCACCAGAAACCAGTAGATGTTCATCAGAGTGAGGACAAGGAGCAGAGCATTGAAGAAGAAGTAGAAGGGGATATTAGGGACCAACTGGAGGCTGGAGTAGCAAGTGGCGTAGAGCACCTTGAGGGGGAACCAGTAGAGACGGAACCAGAACCTGCCAGGGCAGAGGGAGCAGGGTGGGTCCAACATCCCGCAGGGATCCCAAGAGAGGGGAGAAACCCAGCACAGCGTCCCCAGCACAACCTCCTGCCGCCAGGCAGCCCTCACCCACTCCCCTTGCACCCGCAGGCCCTGCTCTTGGCTTCTGCCTTGGGTTTCCAGGTCTGGCTCCAGAGACCCTGTGGAAGGGCAGCTACTGAAGGGGGAATACAGATTCTGTGGGCAGAAAAGGTTTGGCATCAGGCTGGGTGGAGGAAGAGCATTCTCAGGGTAGAGGCAGGTCTACACTGCAAATCATCCCAACTGGAGCGGGACAGGAGACAAACAGAGCTGGAAGGTTTTCTTCTCCCTGTGCATCCCTAGTGAACCACTACAAACCTTTGCTGCTCTCCTTGCCTCAAACCAAGGGCTCCTGCTGCCACCCTTTAAAGAGGGAGGAAAGAGGCAAAGGAGGAGACAACCTGCACATTACCCATCTCTATTCATCCTTTTTCCCCTCCTGCCTTGCCCCAGGAGGAAGCATGGCTGGAATCTGGGACAGCCCCCAGGCCTGTTTCCTTCTTGCAGAAGTGTTTCTTACTGCTAACACCAAGCGAGTGGGAAAATGGCAACAGCTCCTCCTCCCCTGGGGTCATTTGTCACGCTGCAAGCCAGATTTCACAGGCACTTCGGTGGTGACAGACGGCAAAGTGACTACAGAAGGATTCCAAGCCCAGCATGGGGTCAGGCTCTGCGGGAGCCTCCTCCCAAACAGCTCTTGGAAGGGCTGGTTCCCATGCACACAAACCCAGCCCCGTACCCCGAGGCGCTGGAGGGATTGCAAAAGCTGGGGAGGAGGGTGGGAAGTGGGATGAGCCAAACTCACCAGCTGATGGTGAAGGTGAGGCAGCCGATGTTGGAGAGGACATCATTGAGGCGATGGTAGACACCCCCCCGGTGCTTGAAGTAGACATTGAGCTTGGTGAATTCCAGCTGGATATCATTGACATCGTGCAGGAAGAGCACGAGGATGCCCACGTTGTGGTACCTGCAGGAAAAAAGAGGAGCAGGGAGATGCATGGGGCAATGGGTTCATGTTAGCACCCTGCACCCACAGCGCATTACACAGGGAGAAGATGCAGCCCATAAAGGAGCTCGACACCCAGACCTGGCAGGCACTGCAGCAATGTGCTGCACTGCGCGTTGGCAGGCAGGGTAAGGAGGGAGGGGAGAGCCAAACAAGAGCCCTCCCGCTGCGTGCCATGAGACGTGCCACGGGCAGCCACAGCTCCTGCTGGCCCAGGGGCAGTGTCACAGCCAGGAGCTCACCTGAAGGCGTAGGAGCAGGCTATGAGGGTCAACGCGACCACGTGGTGGAGAAGCATCACCACGGAGTCCTTGCGCCACGTGTCCATGTAGGCGGTGGCGTAGATGGAGTGCCCGTAGAAGCTGCACTGCATCAGGTAGGCGATGGCGATGTCCGTAGGCACATCCATGCCCTTCTGCCAGCCTAGGGTGGGACAGAGACACCCCAGTGAGTACAGAGCCTCTGCCCACAGCAGACAGGACAGCCAGAGCTATGCCAGGCAGCCCCAGCACTTCTCTGTGCCCAGGGCCCCTCTCAGGTCATCCCAGATGCAAAGGGGGCAAAGGCTGGAAGGGAACCCAGGCATCCCGGCTCCCAAACGCTGCTTTGGCATTAGAACCACTCTCTCTCTGAGATCTAAGAGGGAAGTCCTGGAATTGTTCAAGGCCAGGCTGGACGAGGCGTGAGGAAGATGTCCCTGCCCATGGCAGGGGGTTGGCATTGGATGAGCTTTCAGGTCCCTTCCAACCCAAAGCAGTCTCATTTGCTGCTTTAGCCACTTGATCCCCTTCTGCTGACACATCCCAGGCCCTGCCATAGCCACTAGGTGACTCTCTCTCTAACGAAATGGACAGAGCCTGCTGTGCCCTTTCTATGATACCCACAGCATCATAGGAAAGGCAATTTAGGGGTTTGGTCCTCTCTTGGCTCACCCCAACTCCTACTCCCTCAGTCAACCCACACATCCTATAAACCCGGACATCTTATTCCATACCCACTTCTCCCAGGTTCTTACTGTACCATAAAAGACAGACGGTGGGTCATAGAAGAAGGGGTAGTCAGTGAAGAAGAGCAGGTAGATGCCATACGACCAGGATATCGTGTAGAAAAGCAGCTTCCAGGCACTCTCTGGCATCTTGGCAGCATCTTTTGGCCGCAAGTTGCACCACTCCCCAAAGGGCTGCAAGGAGAGGAGAGAAGCATCATCACACAGGGCAAAGAGACAGGAATACGGAGGTCAAAGAGGCTCTGGAGAGAGGCTGAAGCAAGGAAAAACATGAGGCTAAAGATGCTTCCACTCAGCCTCGGCCGAAAGCAAAGCCTTGCAGGGAAGGCCTGACCACAGCTCCATGTCCTCGCTCCAGGAGCAGGGCTGGCACGGCCGGCTCTGCAGAACACAGTAACTCAGAGCATCAAAATGCAGCACAAGGAAGCCCAGAGGAGGAACCGGCAACTGCCCCGCGCATCCAGACCCCGCAGCGCTGCCAACCCAGAACAGAGCCTTTCAGCTGAGAGGCAAAGACTTCGCAGAGCCCTCACACACCACGCGCTGCTCCCCAGCAAAGACCCTGCCCGGGCAGGCAGCGGTGGAGGGGGCAGCTTTGCAGGTAACGGATCAGTGCAGGCACCAGGACCTCCTGTGGCACTCGTGTTCCCGAGCAGCTTTTTGAGCTGACACAAGGGCCTGCGGGGACAGGCCAAGGGGAATGGCTTTACCCTGCCAGAGAGGAGACTGAGATGAGCTCTGAGGAAGAAGCTCTTCCCTGTGAGGGTGCTGAGCACTGGCACAGGGTGCCCAGAGGAGCTATGGCTGCCCCATCCCTGGCAGTGTTCAAGGCGGGGTTGGACACAGGCCTTGGATGAAGCAAGCTGCCCTATGGAAGGTGTCCCTGCACATGGCAGGGGTTGGAGCTGGAGGAGCTTTTAAGTTCCCTTCAACCCAAACCACTCTGGGACTTCATGAAGCGCTGCTTCCCCCGGTGGGTGGCAGCTCCCCTCCCACCCATCAGGGCTGGGAAACAGGAGGCAAATCTTCCCAAACATGGGCACAGCGCGGGCTGGGAGGATGAGCGGCTCCCACTCGAACAAGAGCTCCTCACCCCACGCTCCGGGGCTGAGAAGCACCACGGGGCCACCTGGAGCGGAGCAGGGCCACTGGGCCAGGGACAGCTTGGAAATGAGAGCAAACGCAAAGCCTCAGCGTTAAGGACCTCAGCTCCAGAGGAGCAGCTCCATCCTCCTCCTCAGCCCATGTGCCAGGCAGCGAGCGATGCTGGAGCCTGCCCTGGGCTCCGGGCCCCCCGTGGCAGCTGAGCAACACCAGGCAACATTGCTGCTTCTCATCACACGAGTGACAGAGTCGTGTGGTCCAGAGGGAACCATCGCTGCCTGAAATGTAGATAACGCCCAAGAGAAAGACCAGACACGCTCCAGATGACAACGAAATGCCTGCAAACCCTCTGTACCCTGCCCCAGGTCAGCACTTGCTGGCTCCTGGATGCTCAAAGGCTATATTAAGGCCCCAGCTGTCCCCAGGCAGCGGCTGCTCTGGCTTTTAGCCCCTTTCCACATCAGATTGTCAAAGGACTCCACTCCAAGCATTATCCCAGGCTAAAAGTGCTTTGTTCTAAGCTCTGAATTTCCCAGCACTGGTCAGCCCTGGAAGCACCAGCCCCACAAAGCTCTGCCAAGTCCTCCCCTCCAGCCCTGGCCTCCCACATGCATCTCACATTCACAGCACGGCCACCCTCCCCAAGACCAGGAGCATGCTGCTGCCAAGACTTCTTCCAACAGGAGCCACAGGAGGAAAAAGAGGAGGAAGCTTGAAAGGGGGATAAATAATGCAGAGCCAGAAAGCCCTGAGCCCAGAAAGCATGAATTATTTGTGTCTCCATATAGCGGAGCGCAGGAGCAGCTCACATATGGGGACAGATCACAGCAAGCTGCAGAGCCCCTGCCCTCCTCAGCTGGGCTCAATTTAGGATGCTGAGCTCAGCCTCAAATCCCTGTTGCAGCTTTGCTGCCCATCACCAGCCAAGTCATGTCCCTGCTTCTCTGCACCTCAGCTCCCTACCTGCAAAGGGGGAAGAACCCCACTTGTCCGTACTCTGGTGGGCAGAGACAAGGATCATCACCCACGGGGCAGGCACATGCCACCTGCATGAACAGCCCACTGCAGGCGTGGCAGCAGCTCCCAGGCCAGAGCAAAAGCAAAACCCAGGGAAGGGTGATCCTGCTGCAGCTTGTGATGGCTGATGCTCAAAAGAGGCTTTAACCCTGATGGTGGATGACAAGCCCTGAAGAGACCCTCCTCTTCCTCCCTTCAACAGCCACGGGGTACCTGAGGCTGTGCCCTGAGCACTATGGAAATGGGACTTAGCTCTAGAGCAGACACAGAGATGGAACTGAAGAGAACCAGCATCACGCAGGGGGCTGGGGGCACAACGTAACGTCCCTCGTGAGCCCCATCAAAACCTGCACCACTTGCACGGGGAAGCACAAGGCAAGGAGAGGCCCAGACCAGCCCCCGCCATGCAGGAGGTGGGAGATGTCCTCCCATCACCCGCTGCTGTTCCCATGGCAACGGTGCAGCGCTGCCTGTTGCTAGGGGTGACGGGCGCTGCGGCGGGGAGCAGCGGATCCGGCTCTGGCTGAAAGAGCCCAAGGCTCTTGGCAAGAGATGCGCAGGGCTTTGCTTGAAGGGCAACCGCTCTTCCTCCCTCCTCCTCCTGTCCCCGTTCCCCCCACGCGAACCTTCGCAGGCAGCTTCTGATTCACCCGCACCGTTACCCACGCTGGGGGACGTGCCTGCTCCCCCACAGCACCGCCCCGCACCACGCAGGGGGAGGAAAGAAGCGAAGCAGTGGGTGAGAGCACACAAGAGCAGTTTGGAGCTGCAAAGAGAAACTGAATGGAAACTGCCCACAGCTCTGCTGAGTGTCAGAAAAAGAACAACTCCTTTTCTCTCCCTTTTCACAGCACGGGAGAAAAGCAGCCAGTCCCCTCACATCAAAGCAGCAGGACAAGAGTCCCTGCAGCAACCTGGCAGGCCGCAGGGATGGGTTATGAATTGAGGCTTGTTACAGAGGCACTGTACCC